>JAGDQP010002712.1:88397-101224 GCA_022664845.1 Lepisma saccharinum | reverse complement strand
ATCCACTAGTGGATGAGGCCTCTCCCCGAATATATATTATGTGAGTGAGTGTGTAGATAGATAGATAGAGAGAGAGAGAGATAGAGAGATAGAAAGAGAGAGAGAGACAGAGAGAGAAAGAAAGAGAGAGATAGAAATTATATTTACTATAACTTATAACTTGGCACATAACATATTTTGTGTGTTTTGCAACTAACATGTTCTTTGTAAATGATAAACGTAAATAACAACATATTATCAAAAATTATAAAACATAAATATCGTTCCCCATTTTTAAGTACTGATAGAAATATGTTTTCTCTTGTCTTTAGTGCATGACATTAGTGTTCTATGGAATATTCGATTCATTAAGAAATACCTAGTAACCATAGGTTTCAACGTTCTTTTTCGTTTATCCATGTTCGGTAAGAATCTTTTCTACTGGACAATTTAAATTACACTTTCAGTAAATTTGAACCAGTGGTTCGCCTAATGTAAAAATTGTATTACGTTTCCTCTTTTGTTTTTTTAAATGGGACTCTCTTGATTGTTTTTATTATTTGCTACATACTAAAAGAGATCATAAATATTTTTTTCAGAACCCAAGACATGTGATAATGTTTTCTCTTAAAGAAAAGAAAATTCCAACCCTTGCTCGTTCACGCACACACTCTCAGAATCACACACCGCCCACTCTACGTTAGTTGGGTGGCCTATCTTGTAGGCTTAGAGAAAAATCGTGCATAACAAAGTCATGTGAACATTATTTTGGCCATGATAGTACATTACTTTTGTTTTACTTAAGTTCATTTTAAGGCCTATTTTCGAACTCTCGTTACTGTTCTTCCATTCTTGTTTGTAGTTCTTCTGCACTTGAAGCAAACAGGACTATATCATCAGCGAACCGTAGGTGATGAAAATATTTGCCATTAATTTTAATTCCAACTTCATCCCAGTTTAAATTCTGGAACACTCTCTCCAGGATCGCACAAAACAGTTTTGGAGAAATTGAATCTCCTTGCCTTACCCCTTTTCCAACTTTAAATTTTTCACTGTCTTGATGCAGTCTAATGATAGAAATGGCAGTGGAGTAAATGTTTCGCAGTAACTTGATGTATGCACTTTCGATGCCTTGATGTTCAAGTGATTTAAGTACTGCTGACAAGGAGACCGAATCAAAAGCTTTTTCAAAATCTATGAATCCCAAACATAGTGGTAGTTCATATTCATTAGTCCTTTCCATAACTTCATTCAATGTTTGTATGTGGTCCATTGTGCTAAATCGACGACGAAATCCGGCTTGTTCCCTTCCCTGATTAAAGTCTAAGTCTCGTTCAATACGATTCAAAATAACTTTGGTGAACATTTTGTATAGGACTGACAGTAAACTAATTGGTCTGTAGTTTTCGACGCGTTCTTTGTCCCCTTTCTTGTACAACAAAATGATAACGGCATTGTTCCAACTTAACGGTATTTCTCTCCTCCTCAGGCACATCGAGAATAATTTAGCAAGTTCCTCTTTCATTTTCTCACCTCCCCATTTAAACATCTCTGCTGTGAGTCCATCTTCTCCTGGCGATTTTCCGTTCTTCATCCCTCGAAGTACTTTATCCACTTCTTCTTTCATTATGTCTGGGACTTCTACATCATTTTCTTCTAAGTCTTTATTTCCTAGTTCTTCCTCGGAGTAGTACAATTCTGTGTAGAAATTTTCAAATATGTTTATAATTTTATCCTTATTTCGTGTTACGGTCCCGTCTGGTCTCTTAACTGCAATTATTTGCTTTTTCCCTTTACTTATCTGAATCCCTAGCGTAGAATAGACCCCTCCAGCTCTAATATATATATATATATATATATATATATATATATATATATATATATAAGGTTTGCAGTGTCATCATTCATTCGATATTAGTTGAAACGCTCACTTGTCACTTCCCTAAAAAGGTAATAATAATATCAAAACAGCCTGGGTCGCCACTCATCCTAGCTGAGAAACTAAGCAAGGTATTAAGAAAATACACAGAAAGAAAATTAAGCAAGGCAGTGCACTCATCCTGAAAGTAGAAAACAGATCAAAGAGAAATGTTATGACAATTCATAACTACTTGATATTTGTGACAGATATATCCTAAACTCGACTAATTTCTCACGCTATGTTGATAATATGGGGTACTTACATACTCCTACATTATTATATGTTAAGAGAGAAGAGGTTTGGATACTTCAGCAATATCATAAATACATTTATGACTAATCTATTGATTTAGAAATGGCATGTTTTTGAGCAAATTTTGAATAGGAGTACATAATTCATAACACATCATATACCTAAATTCACCAGAAAGCAGCATTTGAAGAAGAAAACAAACCGTTTAGCAGAAAAACTACTTAGTCCACTAGAATTGATTTGGCCAGTAGCACCCAAGATTTTAGCCTATATTTAAAAAATGGCGACCAGTATCACCGATATTTAATTTATTGATTAATTTTAATGTCTGAAGAGTGCTTTGCATACGTTCTTGGGTTGTTTGTCCTTAGAATGCATTTTAATCCGCATCCAAAATTTCAGCCCTTAGGATTCAAGATGACGATCATGTTTTGACAATTGAACTGAATAAAACTGACGACCAATATCACCGATATCACATTTACTGATCGATTTTAATGTTTGAAGGGTGCCTTCCATATATTTGTGGGTTGCTGATGTCAAATTTCCATTAAAAATTACTGATTCCAATACCTAGGTTCAAAATGGCATCTAGTGTAAGAAATATGTCTTAAACAGATTGTACATAAAATGACGCCTTGTTTCAACGACGAAATGAAAAGTTTTGGCCAATTTTACCATTCGGCGATACATACATCTAAGAGAGTAACATCCTTTCTTATTGATGTAATATGGATAGTGTATGCCAGATGACGTCATACATATTCACATGAACCTACTTGATTATTTATTGTTTCGTTTCCTTTCTCTTAAATAAGATAAAAAAACGAGAATATTGATGTACTTTTGTCGAATTTATCTCCAAGTTTAGTTGTCATTGTTAAGAAATGTCGATCTATTGAAAGAAATGAATGCTTCAGTAGAAGGATTTACATTTATGCTTTAAAAGATATAAATTGAGGTAATCTCATCGTGTCTAATGAATCTTGCTGAAGATATTAAATGGTCTGTATACGAAAAGTAGTAGAGTTATTGTTCTTTGATAATTGGAAGATCCTCTGGGCTAGTAGGACATGAATTTACAGATGTTGAATTTAATCTCCGAGGTTAAATGTCGGCTCATGATTTTATTACAATAAAGATGTGGATTCACTTATCAATCTGATATCAAAATTGTAAAATTATAAATGGCGGGCACAAATGGCAAAAATTCGAGATATAAATCTGGCTTTGGGTATAGAGAGGTTTTCAAGATCACTGACTACGGATCTGAAATCAAAATTGTAAAATTCTAAATTACAGAAAATCAACATGTTAGTATAATGAAAATCACCAACCAAAAGGCCTGTTAAGATAAAATTGAAGCTATATGTGAACACGAGAAGTGAAGTGCTTTGTGCAATAATGTGTAGATAATGTTTAAAATGTCATCCTGAATGGGGAATGGCCACCTTATACAATAATAATTTGCTACAAAATTTTTACGGAAAAAGGTGATAACCTCAACCACAACGATAACTTACAGAAACTGTATACTATGGTTTATAAAGTGTATAGATCGTGTCCTCTTCTGTGGGTGTAAGGTCTTTAGATCGTATGATATTTTCCAATGTCCGTTTCAACTGTTTTGTGAAGTGCCGTGGTGAAATTACGACACAGACAGTATAAACTCCTTGACTTTCGTTTACTCTGAAAGTAATGTGTATTTTTTTTATTTTTCAGGAAAAGAACTAGAAATAAAAAGAAATCGGTGCTACAAAGAAATAGTGATATTAAGCTTTAAATCAAGTAGATATAGACTTGTGGACACTAATAAGACTTTGATAAACACCAAAATCTTTTACCTTTTTCTGAGAAAATAATGATATACAGGGTGTGCGGAAAGTTCGTGCTCCAACATTACGAATGTTCCATTTTTGTTTTGTTTTCTATTTAGAGGGTTATTAAGTCACACTCAGTTATACTGTGATGTTCCTAACATGTAGATATGCTATAAAAATATTTTGAGCTTTTATTTTTAATAATGCACAATTAGATTTCAGTTAGTTAAGGCCAGTTCGCAAATTTTGGTATGTAATCATATTATGTTATCTCTATATGTATTTGTATGTAAATGTCATGTACTCATGTAACCTTATGTGTATTTCCTACGTATAATCGTATGTATTCTTTTAGTTACTTTTTCTCTCCTTAGTTTTTTAGCGGAGTAAAAAATTTCGTTTTCTCAGAGTGTGCTCTTGCTCTCTTTCCATTATGAAACCTGAACTAGAAGCTGCTGTCAGCCATTGGGATTGATGGATTTCGAACCCTCTATAATTTTAGCGACAGCAACTGTGATTGTCTCTCTGTGAGCAGTTGTCCCTATATAACCAGAGGTTAGCTGGCCGTGGTGGCCCATTATCTGACATTCAGCATCGCAGTAACTCGACGGAGAATGAATGAAGGAAGGAGGGTTGAGAAAAGTCCTTTACGGAGGCATCTTAAATACTTTATAAGTAAGAGAGCAACTATTAATTTTACTCTATTGCTTTTCTTTCAAGATATATGCTAATTTTGTCTTATAATTGATATCAGCTTCACTGATTCGAAACCATTGGCTAGTAGCAGTTTCGAATTATGAATTCTAATAATATTTACCAAAATCCAGGCTCATTGGAGAGAGAAGTGGCAAGCCATCACTGGTTCAACTTGATATAGGTAACTCCTTAAAGACCAGGCTCTGCTGATAGTTAAACGGATTGGCTCCGTCACTGGCAAATTAATAGTAAATATCTGTTAACAGTGCAGTCTTGAAGCTGGCATGCGTCGTTATCAGCTTTGCTTTTGATCTTATTTTGTGTCGGTTGATATCAAGTAAATTCAAGCTTCAGATAAACTCTCGCCTTGAGTCAACTTTTATTCACGATTTATGAGTATAACTCTTTGATATTATCCTTTCCAAATTTATTATATATGAGAGGGTGTGTAAATGAAGTGTATAAATGGATTTTAATGAAAAGCAACTCAGATTTCTGGTGATTGATCTCCCAACACAAGCTAGCTTAATGAGGAGACGCCACTGGTAGAATATTTCTCCTAAATAGTAAAGTATTCCGTTGCTTCCCAACATAAAGCTTGCTTTAATAAGGAAGTGATGAGTAAATTAAATTTCATTTCACTGTCAATGATTAGTTTAACCTAAAAAGCAGTATCTAGAGTCAAGAATTGAAAGTAGTAAATAAAGAAAGCATTTACTGCTAATGAAATAAACATTCTAGATTACATTATGAGTGCAATTTACCTTGTAGTAAGGATAGGTTGGGTCACAAGCTGGAGTATCGGCTGCAAGTGATCTTATATTTAATTTATCCCAAATAATAAGCATCTGACCTTTACGGTAGATTATAAGTTGTGAGCTGGCGAAGTCAGCTATTACACAACCTATTTATTGACTCGTTTCCTATTAAACTGCTTCATCATTCATTCATTATTCTGAGTTGCTGTGTGATTGGTTGCGTATTAAATTTCTCCACCAGGTCAATTAGAGAAATCTGTCTAATTACTATAGAAATACCTGGGAGGAAATATCGTGTCAGAAAACTTAATAAGCCATTAGGCAAATTAAATAATAGAAGGAAAATAAAAGTAAAACTCTGGCCAAACGAACTACCTGTGTTTCTCTCGTCAAATAAACTGTTCCTGAATGTTCCAAGAGTGTAAACTCTGATTTATGTCATTGTAGAAAATTTAGCATTTTACTGGAAGATGGAGCTCGGGTATTTGTTTATTTAATTACTTAGTTATTATTACTTAGTTAGTTATTACTTAGTTATTAGCTAAATCTTTCAAATCTAACATTGTGACATAGTACGCTCTGCCTCCTCGTTCTCGAGTCCTACCATGAGCCAAAGATATTTAAAGGCCATAAAATTAAATAATTTCTTAGATAGCGCACTATGTCAGCCTGAGCCGAAGATGTGTAAGGGCCATAAAATAATTTTTGGTATAGACTGGACATATCCTACCAATGTGTGTATCAACTGGCTACTCACCCAAATCGCATGAAAAGCAAACAACTGAAGCGAGCTTGAAAATTACTTAAGTAGTGTTTTATTAACTAGTACGTAGAGCACTCAATCAGTCACGTATTTCAATTAGCTACTCACCCAAATCGAAAGCAACGCAAGCAAGCTTGAAAATAAGCCCTTAGTTTTTTTTAGCTCCCAATCGCTCAGCCTGACCCATGGAAATATCCTACCATTATACTGTACCTTCAAATATATAAATATACTACAGTTACTACCAAAATTCAATATATAGTACGCTCTGCCTCTTCGTTATAGAGTCCTACCCTGAGCCAAAGATATCTAAAAGCCATAAATTAAATATTTGTTACATAGTACGTTGTGCCTTCGCTTGAGTCAGGGCCAAAAATTCCTAAAGGCCATAAAATAAAATAGAAAAAAGCCTTACCTTAAGGTGATGTAGATAACGATGTTTCCCATCAAATAGTACAGCTTCTCAAGTATAATGCACTAAATCTGACAACTTAGCTAAGAAGTTTGCCATACTGTAAGGACTCTTTACTTCGAAATCAAGCATGAAGTTTGTCATCATAGCAAACACGTGAGTTCTTGGTATGTATGTCATCCCAGTGGCAAGTACGTGAAAAGTCCCTGGTTTTATAGATGTTGGCCCCGTTTGGTATAGTACATTAGTACATTACTTCTAAAGCCACTCTTTCAAATCATGGACCGAAGATAGAACGTATGTCTTACGTTGTATGAATAAAAAAGGTAACTCTCTTTTTCTAAGTAACTTTGTAAGCAATAGCAATGTTTGTACCTATTGCTTTTCGTAAATATTTAAAAGCAGTGTGGAAGTACCGCTCCTCATTTTTTCCAGTATGTGAGTCATACTTTTCACTTCTTTTCTTCTCCTCCATAAGTAAAAACATTAATATTGTAAAGGCAAAAATGATAAAGTTTGGGGGAGTTATCGAAGATTTGGGGGTAACATCCTTCTGCCACAATCACTGATCACGTCAAATTTTCAGCCACGATCTAATGTTGATATTCTTACTTTTCTTTTCAGGATTTTAGCGAGTCTGGCGGAATACTTTCAGTTTTGGGGGGGGTATATAGTGAAAAATAGGAGGGTGTAGGCAGTGAAAATTGGGATGCTGTAGGTAGAGGTTTGCAGAGTTTCACACCAAAAGAATTTAGGTTTAAAATTGTTGTTTATTACTCTCTCTCGCTCGCTCTTCCCAACGGTCTCTTTCTACCTCTCGCTCTTCCCAACACCACTAGGAGATTTTAGGGCTTCTTCCAGAACATTTTTGGTGGTGTAGAGTGAAAATTGGGAGGGTGTAGTTTCAAGATTTTGGAAGATAGGTTTGATGGAATCAGGGTTTCTACCAGTACTTTCAATTTCGGGGGTGTAAAGGTCTGGCGGATTTAGGCTTTCTGCCAATTTTTTTCAATTTCGAGGGGTGTAAAGTCAAAATTGTGAGAGTATTCCAGGCACCATCTTAGATTACGTCATCACTGAGATGCGGTAACGTTGCATCCAATATCTAGCAACAACGCAGGTCAATGATCCCATCATGAGATGGGGATTTCCAGGCGCCATCCTAGATTACGTCATCACTGAGCAAGTTATGCAGCCCGCAATTTTGTAACGAGTCCAAGCGATATCTATTGAGTTGATTCCTGAAGAAAAGTTGATCGAGTGCTTTGTGGGAATACGCTCACAAGGCACTCCTTCAATTTAAACCGACTTGGAGCTGTATACAGGAATCACCAATAATATAGTGAGTAATACTACGAATATACTTCCAAGCTTTCTGTTTAGGCCTCCAGACAGCTAATTGCTCTCTATTTTTTTTCTCTGCCCAGGACCAAATTGGCTAGTCTGAATAATAGTAAAGAACCAAATTACTTCTTGTAGTTTAAATTATGTTGGTTTAGATCCGATGTACAATATATTAACTAATTGTGGATTTATTTGGGGGCCAGTCAAAATCACTACGAGGATCGCATTGGGTCCGCGGACGGTAGGTTGGAGACCCCTGGCTTAGAGAATTCTTGAATTTGAATAGTAATTTAGAAGTTAGTTGGATAACTCTCCCTTATATAAAATATTTTCATTTTGTTAGAAGATACGTTAATAATTCTACAAATAATGAACATTTTGAGAACGATGTTGAACTTCATTCGATCCAATTTATGTTACAATTAGTTTATGTATCAGAGAATATTATTTGACAAAGTTAAGTGGAGAACTTTGATGCTGTTATGTATTTTATAATGAAGGATTTTCAACTTTAAGTGGTTTTCTTGTTAACTTATACATTATTTTCGTTCATTGCTTTTTTCTCAGTGAAAGAGCTTTAAGGTTTTATTTCTAGAGGGAACTGACTAAGATAGTATGGGCATAATGCAACGACAAAATGTCAATTTCAATTTATGGTTCCTTTGAAACTGTATTCTTAAACACACGTGTCACTACAAAAAGATTTGTTACAGTTGGAGCATCTCACCATTTGTCCACTAAAGTGGAAACGTGACGTAACAATGGCTAGCCTTCTCTCCGCCAATTGAGGTAATAAACGAAAAGCTCTTACACAGCTTGCGTGACTACTTTGGTCAATAATAGCAAGAGCTTTAGAATAAACAGTGGTCAACAGTCAGTGGACATGCACTGGGAATACTCGAAGCTTGTACAATGTTTAGGTAATTGGGTAGAGAACTCGAGTTGGTCTCTCTCTCTCTCTTCCTCCCTCCCTCTCTCTCTTTCTCTCTCTCTCTTCCTCCCTCCCTTTCTCTTGCTTTGACACTCACATAAAGATGCGTTTTTCTCAATTGCTCCTGCGATAGGATTAACTCCAGATGCTCTTGAAATTTGAAAAGAATGAAACTGAAACAAAAAAGAGATACGACAACTAAAATCATAAAATTTTCACTGCTTTTAATTCTCTGCTCTGCTTTTAATTCTTAAATGCTTTTTGTCTTTCTATTATTATTTTTATTATTCCTTTAATTCAGTCATTTGAAAGTTAGACCTCATCAGAAATGCCTGGACAGGCGAGAGAGACACTCCCTGAAAGTGCTATTTAGATCAATGGACCGACAACGTGTTATATCAAATGATAAGATATTGCTGTGTGTAAACATGTAGCTAATATACTGATAGCCAAGATATAATTTGAAACAATTACTTAAGATCTGAAATTATCAAGTAATTTTAATGTTATATTTCAACATTAAAGTATACGTTATCTCTGTGTTTCACGTCGGTATCACTAACGACATTCTCGTCAGCTTATTTTATTTACGTCGAACCGGTATACAATTCGGGTTACCTGACATGTATGAATTGAATAGGCAATTGTTTCTGTTCAGTCTTTAAGCTTAAGATTATTGGTCAGATACAGACACAACTATCGACAATCAAAGCCTTGCCAATAAATAAACGTAATGTATATGCATCTCCGAAACACTCCTGAGGTCTTGGTAACCAAAGACAGTGTATCGAGGCGACACAAAGATGATATTGCATACAGTCTCTGTCTCGTTGTGAATCACAAGTCTCGTTTGCTCGAAGACGTCTCGAGATACAAAACAAAATTCGCTAATTTAGTACATTATTTTATTAATATAATCTTGCAAGCTGTCCGTTTCTACTTTATTTGTCGTCACTTTGTTTTTGATACAAAATTGATACGTGATACTTTATAGTCGCTTTTGTTTGTGCTATTAGACTGATGACGGAGTTAGGGAATATAACATGAATCAATGACATTAAATATCATATTCCAGACAACAAGGTAGGTAGCAGTAAGTTGCACCTGTGGTTGCACTAATTGACGCCTTTGGCGTAGCATTCGGGAGGTCTAGCGCCCTATCCCAGCGACCGATTATCCTGACTGAGGTTTTTGCAGGGTTTTTCGTCAGTCACACCAGGCAAATGGAGGGTTGGCACATTCAGCATAGTCCCTGGCCGACACCTTTCCGAATCTTTTCCTCTCCCCTATCCCGTCCTGAGCCTCATATGCCTAAAGGCTATAAATAAAATTCAAATTTCAAACTGACGTGCGAATTTTAGACTTGAATCTTGTGTTTTTTAACCCATTACATAATTTTTTTGGTTCTCATATTCAACATACAAGGTCATATACATTGACCCCTATGTTTAAGTACCGGTAGTCATATTATTTCTACTTGAAACTGCCGTCAAATGATTTATGATCGTTCACTGTCTCCCAGCTCTCCCAGGCAGTCATTTTGGAATCCCTGACAAAGTTCAGAGAAAAGAAGTCATTACATATGGGTTTTCTTTCTGTAAAGAGTCGCTCTAGAATCCAGTAACCGACAACATTTAAGAAGAATGTTGACTAGTTGCCCTCTCTAACTTATTGTGACACTGGAGTGCCGATTCAAGGCTTGTGACCGTAATCATGCGTCAGCCCCAGGGGTTGAGTTTCTTCTATTGAATATTAATGCCAATAAATGTTTTGTAAATGGGAAGAAATTCCCTTGTCTCCCATTTTCATTATTAAGTGAAGGAATTAACCTTTCTTGAAAGATCCTAAAATTGATTTTTTATTACTGTTATACACACTGCGTGTAGGCAACAGGCTATCGATGGTAAAATGCCCGATATTCTCTCCTTATTCATATGGTTATTAAGCTAACTGATGTCATTTGTAAAACCAAGAAATAAACATTTATGTTTTTCATAATCATAATAAACGTATTTCTCTAATTTTGTTAGACCAATTTTGTGTTACAAGAAAATCAATTTAATATTTTCGTCTTCCAGAATGGAGTTTAAGGATGCGAGGGAAAGAAAACAACTGAAATAAGCATTCTTTCGATCTGTTAATTCTAATGAAATAATCTTTTATATGGAAAGTTCATCGCTGAATAGTTGTTAATTGGGGCAGAAATTTTTGGAGGGCTTCAGGGAAAATTGTAATCAAGTGGTCAATGGGGAAGTCCAGATGGCTGAGTTGACACTCATTTGTCAAGGCGTGGCGTAACAATGGTCACCGCATCTGTTACTGACCACTGTTGTCCATCTGTATGACTAATCAATGTTGTCATCTAACAATATGTAAGATGTCTTCATTGCTAATGTTTTGTATTGATAAATCTGGTAGAGATTAAAAGTTAAGAACGTATCAATCTAAAAATATCGCGTGACAGTGATTAAAGGAAGATTGATGAAATTAAATTTCCGGAATTTAAATATTTGGAATTAAATTATAAAGAATGAAAAACTTCTTACCTGGAAATGAATTTCTCTTTAAGATTTCAAGGGTAAATAATGTTTTTGTTTTTTTTTCATGCTGATCGTAACTTAGTATTGAAACCTAGAATATGAAGAATCTAGGGATATCTCATTTTTTAATGGACATACTACGTTTTGCGATCGGACTACTCATATAATATGCTCGTAGAACTGGAGGTGTTTATGTCATAGCGTTCGAGCTACTGGAATGATATCATGTGATCATAATTTTAAAAGCAATATCGTTTGCTGGCGAAATGTGCAGCGAGGATCCTCCATTATAGAAATATATATTGGTATATTTTCAAGTCATTGTCCCGTGAGTTGAGTTGCTAGGTCACAAATTGTGATAACATTTTGTTACTGTAAAGTAGGCAGTAACAATCCTCTCCCCTTTATCTTTTTCCTCTTGTATGACACTCTGTATAATTGCTCTATCAGTTTATATATTTGTCAAAATACTCCGTGTGTTCTATTTCACTTTTATTCATCCCCTCATTAACCAGTCAGTTTGCTTTCAGCTCGTCTGCGATTATTACTATCTTCGAAGAATTAAACATGAAGTTGGTGCCACTGTTTAGGCTTTTCAGCACTGGTTTAGTGCTTCATAGTGTTTAGGACTTTACGAGTGTCCTCCGACCTTTTTCCACGAGACGTCGTAAAGATGAAGCTTGAATTGTCTCCATCGAACGTAACCTGTCATCAGATGTCTGTCCGCTACTCACCGCGGCCCATTGCAGAAAAATTTAGTTTTGATGTGATATCTGCTGTTGTCGTAACATAACACTCACTTGGAAATTTATGACATTGCTACCAATCAGGGAAAACGTACTGGAATTTGTAATTGTAATTTGCTTTTGTTTCTCTTTTAATACTCATTGTTAAAATTAATAAGAAGATGACATAAGTTATATAGCATTCCAGATAAGTGCATTTTTCGCAAATGCGTTACCTTAAAAAATACTAGCATGAAATGATTTAATGATAGTTGATGGTGCAATAAAAAAACAGTAGAACGACTGGACTGTATGAATCCATGAAAGTATATATACCAGACTAACATACAACTGTGTCTGAATTATACGAAAAAAAAAAAAACAATTTTCCGAAAAATAAAAGGATATATTTCTAAAGCATAATCCCCTGTAAGCTAAAAAGAACATTCTTACAGGTACCTTATAATATTTCATATGTTTGTGCTATTAGAATGGATTGAGGGAAGATGCCCATTTGGAGAAGATACCTACAGTAGTGTAATTCCATAACTATGATCCTAGATGTAAAACTTGTGTGGTCTGAAAGAGCTAGTGAGTATGCTTTCTGAAGAGTTGTAGTGAATATCGCGTAATATGTCTTGTAGCGACAAAACAAGTCCTTTGAAAAAGAAATATATATATCCCCT
>JAGDQP010002712.1:66421-87997 GCA_022664845.1 Lepisma saccharinum | reverse complement strand
GTATATATATATATAGCCTAAAAATATTTTTTCTAGTCAGTAAACAGTTTAGGATCGAGTTAAATTCCATGCTAGAATAGCAAATGGACTTGATTAGGGCAGTTTCAACTGTCAAATACTTGCTTGGAATGAATCATAAAGAAGCTATGTGCGTGGCGTGAAACAGATGAAGTAGCGTCTCAGCTCACTACCGAAATGCATTGCACTAAATGAGAGTATTTTCTGGCACTTATTTCTTTCAACTTTTATTCTTCAATAAAATCGAGTCACCCAAGCACATTTGTAATGGTAGTCTACGTACTGTACATATTCAACAGAATTTGAATGTCATTTTGGCCTTTAGGTAACTATGACTCAGACGGGAATAGGGGTGGGGTGAGGATGTAGGAAGAATACGGCCAAGGCCTAGTTTCGAAGGCACCATCCCAGCATTAACGTTGTATGAATAAGGATACTCTGGATTAACTTCAGTCAAGATGACTGCCGCGGGGATCGAACCCAGAGCCTACCGAACAAGAAGTTATCGCTCTACTGCATGTAAACCTAGTCATTTCTGCATTAAATTGGTTCTGTTCCATAATCGCATAAGGGAGAGAAATCTGCGCTTTTAAGCAGATGTCGTCAAGGGGAACATAGTAACAAATGTTTTCGGAAGGGATGGAAATATATCCATATTTGTTCACGTATTTTAGTTGCATTATAGATAATGTAGACAGGAAGTTTCAAATTTTAATTTCACTATTATTGTCAGGTATCTTTCCCCAAATTACTGGGCATCTTACACTAATGTATTGTGTAAGGTGCCTATTTTGATATGTCAAATTTCAATATATTCGTTGTGTATACATTCAGCTTGATATAATCCGTCAGTGTGAGCATGAATGTTATATATATTTGTGCAACATTTGCTTTTCTGTTCCCATAAACACTCTACAACAGCCCCTAGACCAAAATTTGTAGCATTCTCCCTCAATCCACTACATAAGGATACAGGTTAAGACTATTTTTTTATAATAGTATATTAGAAGTATTAGCTTAGATCTAGTACTCGAAAAATGATTTGTATATTTTCAGAGGACATTCTGTACATATTCTGAACATCACTTTACGGGGAAAGTAAAAGTTATATTAATCTTTCAGTTAACATATAAATAGAATTGTAAGTAAATGTCCCACGTGAAACAAATATACCTGTGTTTAAAATTAACTGCATGGAAAATTATATCAAACTGAATAAGTCGAGCAGATAGAACTCACTTATTTGAGTCGCAACGGAATGCATATTCAAGCTCTTAATATGAGTTGCTTTCTCTTTCCAAAACTAAATAAACATTTAAGTAGAAAATAAAAAAAATAAAAAAAGAAAGTTTGAATACAAACGTACAGCGAAGACGTTTAGCAACGCAACGCAGCGCTTATCGGCTCAAGCTCGCGATTGATTCACCTATTCCCGCCCGCCAAGCGGTCCGCGGTTCCCTGGTAAGTGGTAACTTAGACCACACGTTGAGTTACAATTATAAAACAATTAATTCACATATTTGAACACTAAGGCAAACACAAATTCATTCTTAACGCTTACGTAAAATTCCTGGAAAGAAATACACAATGTATTCAGCAATCAGCCATGATATGCAAAGTCATTGGAAATCTATTTGCTGACTGGCGGGTGGGGACAGGTGAGTCAAGCGCGAGCTCGACCGACAAGCGCTGCGTCCTTGTGGAACCTAAGGAGTAAAAATTGGAATGTGAAGGAAAATTAAAATTTTGTCTTAAAAGTGGGCCCAGAATTGTGACCAAAATATTGAACCCATGCGATGAAAAGCTGAAAAACTTATTTAAAGACATATCACTTTGATAGAAACAAAGTTTTAGATTTGTAATAATATAAGAAGTCAGTTTCTATTTACTAAAAGTCTAAAAGTTATTTTTTTCACCCATCAATTTTTAAGTCATTCCGTAGATGACTCTTGAAATACTGTGATTTCCGTCAGTCTTGTCAGGTGAGGGTTTTTAAGAGAGGTCTAACGTAAGATGTATCCTTAGTGATCCCTTTTCCTAGATTCGATGACTTCTGAAGAACACCATTGTTTAAAACTTGAAACATGTTTCGACCTAACGTCATTGAATCTGTGAATCCCAATTAAATTTTAAAAAATCCAAATCTGAAGTAAAGTCATTCCTATTTCCTAAAGAAACAGAAGAATATGATTTATTTGGATATTGACTGAACAAGCGGATGTAGTTCTGTATCATTGGCTCTTGAATGTGTCAAAATATATTAAATGAAGGAAATTCCAGTCAGACAGGTAAGTCCCGAATTCTCCCAATATGAATAACTACTAAATTGACATAGCCACATTTTTTAGATATTCTTTTCACATTATTATTCTATTTTAAAATCTAGTATTTGGCCAAACCGCCTATTCCCTACACAACCCAACATACATACTAAAATCAGATAAAGTTATATTTTTATAACTAGTACAATAAACTTGTAAAATAAACATAAACTAAATTCAACAGCTAAGCTATTTTAACAATAATAAAACATATTTGTAAACTGACAACTAGGAATATTCGTAAGTCTGCACTAAATTCCGGAATTTGGAATTTTTTTGATTCCGAAATATTCTGAATTTCGTTTTTCCCTAAAATTTTGAATACCAATATTCCGAAATTTCGGCTTTCCAAAATCCCACGACTCGGACGTTTGTATATCCCATTACTCAGTCACTGCTCATGTGAATGTTCAGTTTCTTTTCGCCAATTATTTGAACCATTATTTAACCGTGCTGAACCTTCTAAGTAAGCTAATATATAATAATTGTGACTTCGGAATTCTGAAATTCCTAGTTTACAATATTTTGGAATTCCGATTTTACGAAATTTTGAAATCATAATAATTACGTTCCAATTCCAGAATCCAGTTTATAATTTCTCAATGTTCCGGAAAACTGAATCCGTAGTTCGACAATTTAAATCAAACTATTCTGATTCTGGCGTCTTATGTTTAGTCAAAACTATCATCTATGGGATAATTCCTCAATTCTTTTAGTGTTTTTAAACGACACCATGCACATGTTCTCATGCAAAAAATTCACTCCGCAATTTTATTTGGTAAGATAGCAATTTTTAATGTCCTTATTCATTTTACTTTCAGTGGAATACTAAATAAGAACAAAATACATTATATGTAAATAGAAATGATTTTTCAAGTCAGAGTTAATAATACGAATTAAGACGTTGAATTTTTAAAAAAATATCAAAATATGATTCCAGAAATTTGAAACGAAACGTCGAATTTGATTCAGAATCAAAACCCAAACTTCATATTTAAACACACACACACACACACAGATACAAAAACTGGATTTTCATATAAAATATTATCAATTTTTGTTTACCCCGGAAATGAAAATCAAAGATATTTGCTACTAATCACTTCCGATTATTTTACAATAACGCTTGAAATAACTTACTTACATGTGAATATATTCTATCTTAATTATAATTATGTGCGTTTGAGTCACAGAAGTTCAAACATTGCCGAAATTTTATTAAGGCATTTCGAAAACTTTAAAATTAAAAAAATAGCGCGTGTGATAACTTTTCAAATTCCTATTCAGTTCACTAAACAATAAATTTCCGTCTCGCTTTATGCTAACACTTCAAACGTTATATTGATAACTTTTGTACTACATTATTGATATAATGATTGTTTTGGATGGCAAACTTACCTTCGTACCTCCTTAAATTTCTTTTGATACTCCATAGTTTTTCCCTTCCACAGTATTCATAAGCTACCAGTCGGAAACTACAGCATTCACAAATTCATGAATAACGTTGCTTCTCAATTAACCCATCTATAACGCAATGCAAATAATTCTTAAACAGTTTCACATGCAATTGAGCTCAAATGGATAACTATACAGGTTGATTGCCATTGTCTGAAACGTTTGAAGCTTGGTGTGTTTCGGATTTTGGATGAGTCTGAAGGAAATTTTACACACTATTTTGAATAAATATTCTACAAGTAACATATTTGTGAACATTAAACCATCAGAAAGTTTAAAGGCTCACTATATAATCTGACAGAAATTTTCCTGTTTGGATTGACCAGGTATTCTGCTCGATAGATTTTTTAAAAATTCCACATTCATCAGCATCGTCTTGTTAAAAATATTTATTTGGTAAACTGACATTTTTTTTATTTTTTTTTAGAAAGTTCTCAAAATCTTTCTGATTTCGGCGCTTTAAAGGTTTCAGATATTAGAGTATTGTTGATTTGGGATTTTTGAATAAGAGATATTCAACTTCTACACTTAACATCAGCTCTATTGTTTTGATTTAATAATTATGATGATATACCAACCAGCAAAAATCTTTTTAAGAGAGGAAAATGTTCAACAGAAATAATAATTTTTACAGTTACTGTAAATTGGTATTACATCCCAGCTAGTTTTCCACAGTGCATAGTTCCAACAGTATGTGAATATAGTGCAGACATGATCATTCGAATGCCTTCTATTTTAAACACAAAACAATCTACGAAATTTAGCACGTATCAGATTGAGTGTGCAATCAGTAGGAGGCCCTCGGTGAATTACGAATAATAATTTTAATTATTAGCACAAAAACTACATTCAGTTAAAAATCACAATTCATTTTGCTGTCCTTCTCTTAATTAATGAGAGAGAAAGATGTATGAATGTTCAGGATACTGTTTTTAAAAATGGGGTGAGCATAGACCTATAAATTGGAAGACTAGAAAAAGGCTCATGTATTGATTAACTATATCGCCTAACGTTTCCGCTTTCAATAGGTGGCTCTTATTACGATCAACACACCCTGTGCGGGAGAGTGACCTCAGTTGTTTTCCCACCAAGAAGTCCTCATCATATTTTGTCCTCTTTTTTAATATTTGGTCACATCGCATCCACACACACGTCAAGAGAGAAACACCAGGCCCTATCATCACCGCGATGCCCCTGCGCAACTCGTGTGAATCACCAGCTCACTGGATAGACGATTTAAACCGCAAGGTGCAACTAGTCAACGGAAGCAGAGAGGGAGAAAAAGAAAGAGACCAGCATTAGATTGTGTGGGAAAGCTGGTGTTCGCTACGTTCACACGGCTCGACGCGAGTGGGAGTCAAATCTGAGAGTACGGTAGTCATGGAAGATAGATATGAGTCATTCTCGTTTGCACCGCTCTCACTTAAGTCTACGTTGTTCTCACTCTACACAGAACAAGCAAATTTCGACCGTGTGTACAACATATAATTTCTCACAGAGTGGAGAGTCTTCTCTATTCCAGCAATGGGCAAAAGGAGCGGCAGTTGTTCAAAACAAACTCAGGGCACGCGCCTCGCACACTTGTTGACTCCCCCTCCTGGCATCCCCGCACTTCTTTTATATGCTTCTGGAAGGTTGTCATTGTTGTTCCCAAAGAATTATTGATTCAATCTTATTAGCATAAAAGACGAGAGAGTGAGGGATGAAGTTGGATGTTGTAATAACAGTAAAAATGAACGTCCAGCTTTGTACAAGGTGGCAACGATGATATGGGATATTAAATATTCACAAAAAGTAATGGAAAAATGATGATAAAAAGGTTGTTAGCGATAGGTAATATTTTTTTTTTCTATTCAGCATTGGATACAAGCACGGAGGTTTAGTTTGTTTTCGGAAAAAGCTTCTTTTATCGCAAATGTAGCAGAAATAATACAAAAGTAGTTTGCATATACATGCGATATGCAGATGAGAAACCCTTATAGTAAATCTCGAGGGTGTACTTCGCTCTTATTCATTGCTGCTCAGCTTACAGTCCAGCAGTCTCTTATGACGTTGGTGGTCATTCTTGTGGCTAGTACTCTCAGCTACCAAACGAATTTCGCTCTCTTTGTCTTCATTGGCTTTCACTGTTTTATTGGTTTTAGATTTGGTCATTGCACTCAGTTCAATTTCAAGTGTGTAGAAACTAGTCTTTCTATTGAGAAGATATTCCTGCATTATGACAAAGTGTAGTATAAAGAATGCACTTTTCATGAACCCATCAATTTTACGGAGGGATCGTTGTTCAACAAAAGCCACGATCGCCAACTGTTTCGATAAATAAAATAAAATGTACATGTTCATGCGTACATACTATTACACTTGGAATTATTAATAATTTGTGATACTTTAATAAACATATGATTTACTACAGTAAAAGAATCATAAACTTTCAGTTAGAAAGCATCTCGCAAAAGACGAGAGAGTGTTTAAACATTACAAATTAATGTAAATACTGTTCTTCGTCACTAATTGTATTCATATTTACGAAATACTAAAGTTACAATACGATTACCTAAACACTTGTTAAAATTACAGTTTTAAAAACAAACTATTGCGTTTCAATCGTTTCTTGCAGTAGTTTTCAAAACAATGAGATATATAAAGAGCAGACAGATCCTATAGAATATGTAAGGCATATTAGGAAAAGATAATTGAAAATGGGAATTGTAACGCAAATAATCAATGAAGAACATTGAATAAACGGCAACATAAAATTTGTGAGAGGAGCAACGAGGCAAAACCGAAAGATTTTTTCTGCGATTTTATAACTTTATTTTGTAAATTAAAAAAAAAATTAATTAAAAGAAAAACATTGTAAAATTAAATTTATAATAACATTATAACTATATTGTATATACATAATAGAAAAGCATAATAAATGAATTAACATCCTAAATCGTCCCCCATATTGTCTTCCTCAATACTTAGATTGTAGCGGTAGAATTCGAACACAAATATCCATGCTCTATCATTCTGGAAACCAGCATATTGTAAAATAATGGATTTCATCTTAACTTTCCAGACCATGCAGCTAGTGTGCATCATGTTATTATTATTATTTACAACAATTCTGGAAATAGTACTTGATGATAATAATTGATTTAGTCCGATAGTGAGTATTTTATAAACATTCATAAACATTGGAATTTTATAATTCGTGAAGTAAACTTTAAAATAATTGTAATCGTCATAATTCTTTAGACATTTCTTTTTAATCTCTGCAAAATTTTATTTTAAATATGAAATCTCTTAAATAGACAAATTTACGTAACGAATAAAGTTGATGTGAAATCTTCATTTCTTGACCATCCTTTCGTTACTTGATACTTATTTATACCTTATTACTTCTCTATCCCTTTTCACCATAAGATAAATTGCTATTCTTTTTAAACGAATAGAATTTTTTTTCACTTCATAACATTTACCGAATTTTGAATTTATTTCGGGTCTTTAGACATCTCAGACTCAGTCCGGGATAGGGTGGGGAAAAGGATGTTGGAAAGTAGTCTGCCAGTACCTAGTTAGTTGGTACCATCCCAGCATTTGACTTGTGACTGAGGAAAAAATGGAATAACCTAAGTCACGATAGGAGACTGTAGGGATTGTTCCCAGGACCCTCCAATTTCAAAGACAACGCTCTACACTGTTAAAAATTTTCTAAACATTCCTGAGAAAAGCAAGGCAACTATTGCTGCCTGGGAATTTTCAGTAACTTGGGTAATAAAAACCATCAAACAAACAGTTCTCAGGAATGTTGGGAACAAAAGAAAAAAAAACCTGAAGGATATTTGAACATGGGTTGTTTAGTTAGAAGCCCAGCGTCGTACTGACTACTATAAATTTCCAGTTAAAATAAAACAGTATATGGTGTTAGAAGTACGTTGTCTTAATACCGAATACATAAACTAAGTTGATCCCACGACTTACGTCACATTTTAATCATTTTTTTAATTGTCAATTAGGGTTCGAAATTCCATTTCATTAGAAATATTTCCCATTTCTACCAAATAAAAACTGATTCAAATGACGGCAGCAAATTCTTGATCAACATACATGCACAGCTACGATAAGAAAAAGTTTTTGCATTCTGCGCATGTGGAGAACTGATAACGGAATAATTCCAGCTAATCATATGAAAAGCCTCTGAGTTTTTCTTCATTACAATGAAACAACATGAAATACTAAAAATTCTGCGAAACTTCCCTGAGAATTCCTAGCAACATTTACAAAATTTTTAACAGTGTTCCAACTAAACTACGGCCGATCAGTATATAAGATTTAGTGATTTGAAGCTGGTTATAGAACTAACATAAATGTAAGAGCATGATATAAATGCTACTGCATAACATTAAGTAACGTATTTTTGTTCTTAAATTATTACTACTTTTAGAATTTAAAAAAACAACTGATAAAAATTCCTGAACAAAATATTTGTATTACATCTGTATATCTAGGTGCATAACTTCGCCTACATTCCATATTGGCACGCCAGAGATTTAGGACTTATCGTAGGATATGTTGTCACAAATGTTTGGAATGTTTCCCTCGTCATACGCTTCCTCCACCCGTCCATTCAGGAACAAAGTAGATGAAAGATGACGATTTAATTTAATTATTGTGCGAGAAACATTTAGGAATCTTGCTTTTATTTAGTCAAGTAACTGAAGTGGATTATTAAACTGTTGTTCATTTTGGCCAGGTGCTGACGTGCACTGATGTAGTAGTTGATCCTTGATCAACTAAAACTTGATCCTTAAGTAGCTAAACCACTCTCACGTACACATCTAAATAAGTGGTTTACCCATCGTAAAACCAAGTTCTGTTTGATCTGTTTCATCGCATGCCAGTCCATGGCCTTAATTTACCTATCACTTCAGGTAAATGCAAATACTACAACGCATCTTTAAACACCCTGGAGAACATGCAACCCACTGTACACTTATGCATATTGGGTTTTGTATAATTCAGGAGAGATTAGTTCAAATTTACCTAGTTATTACGATGCAAATTAATTTCCAATCGAATTACATATCGCTAATAACTAACTAAGTCTATGGCTTATGGAACTCGCAAGTTCATCACCGCAGTAACAAACGTTCGCCATTGGATTCTATCCTGTGCCACATCAAGCCAGTTTTCATAAGGAACACTTAATTCTCGAAGATCTCTACTAATATTGTCCTCCCAACGACGTCTCGGTCTTCCCAATGGCCTCTTTCCATCGGGCCTTCCAACTAGGATAGAATATAATCTGCGTTTCTCCCACATCAGAGCTACATGCCCTGCCCACCTTAGTCGTCGCGAATTCATTATTTTTACATCTGGTGAATCATACAGTCCGTCGAGTTCTTCATTATGCAGTCTCCTTCGTTACGCAGTCATTCTCAAGACCTTATTTTCAAACACTCGTAATTTATGTTCATCTGCTAACGTCGTACTCCAACTTTCGCAACCCTAAAGTATTACCGGCAGAATAAACGTTCTGTATATTTTCAATTTCAATTTCCTTTATATTAATCGCGATGTCAGAAGTTTTTGGACTGAATACAAACATGCGTTCGCCGATACTAAGCGACTTTTTATTTCTTCCGTTACCTCATTTTTGCTTGTTACGTATGCTCTCAAGTATTTAAATATGTTTACTTTCTCTATGACCTCATCCCTAATTCTTATGTTTTTATTTCCTTCATTCCCTGTGTTTCGGCTTGTTAGCATGTAATTTGTATTCTCTACGTTTACCTGCAGACCTATCTCATCACAAGCTTCTACTAAGACATCGGTTTTACTTTGTAGTGCATATATATCGTTCCCTATTAAATCTACATCATCCGCGTATACGAACAGTTGATTCAAATCATTAAATGATAGTCCCTTTGTCTTCTTTTATTTCTAAAATCGCATATTCTAACGCAAAGTTAAACAGTAGTGGTGATAAGGCATCGCCTTGTTTCAATTCGTTGCGAAACTTGAAACTATCTGGCATACTATTTACCTATCCGTACTCTGCTTATGGGGTCGCTGAGACACATCTTCACTAGCTCAACAAGCTTCTTCGGAATTCCAAATCGTATCAGAATACTTTATAACTTTTCCCTTTTGATAGAATCATATGCTTTCTTAAAATTAATGAACAGCTGGTGAACTGTCCCATTGTATTCCTATTTTTTCTCCAAAATTTGTCTCAAGACAAAAATCTGGTCCAACGTGGATCTATTTCTTCTAAGTCCACATTGGTGATCTCCAATTATTTCATCTGCGTATACACTTAGGCGTGTTAACAGAATATTACTCAATACTTTGTAACAGGTTGGAAGTAACGAGATTCCGCGGTAATTATTACAGTCCGATTTATCTCTTCTTTTGTAAATCGGAGCTATTATTGAGGTTTTTGTATTTCTTTGGAAGCTCCTCCTTTCTCCATATAGCACTTATCAATAATCTAGGAACTACATAAATTGATAATCAATTTATGTGGTTCCTTGATTACTGCCGTTCCTTGCGCTTTAATAAATTCGGCCGAAATATTGTCTATTCCTGGAGACATGAAATTTTTCAGTTTCTTTATCGACATGTCGATTTCGATCTCGCTAGGTTCGGGTATCCACGGTTCTGCGGTGTAGATTTCAAATTCCTCTGTTTGTTCCCCGTTGTGTACATTAAAAAGTTTCTCGAAATAACTTTTCCACACATCGACAATTTTAGTCGCATCCACCTAGAGATCTCCACGTTTATCTCTAATCATCATATCGCTAATATACGAGCTATATTTTTATTTACTGCAATCGAAGCTGATTTTAATTTTCTACGATAAACATGAAGTAAAGAGTATTCTAATGAAATTAGAAGCGTGCCTATTTGCAATTATATTGTCTATATTGACTCCTAAAATTTGCGTAATATCCAGTGTAACCGAGTCTGCTTGACTTTAACTGTACAAACTTCATTGAAACACAGGGAATATTTTGTTTTTCACCTCATTTATGCACTCTATCAGAAGATGGTGTTTCTGTAATAAAACAAGAAAACGACTATCGCTAAATTCATTTGATATAAAACAACACCAGCCAACCAACCTACCTCACGAGAGTCCTGACTTGGAAATAAGGGGGAAAATATAGACCATCGGGATGCACAAATAATTCGTTTCGGGGCTATAGACTGTTGAAAATGTAGGAAAGTGAACTTTCAAGCTTGGTATTTCCAATAATATCTACAGTAGGACTGAGGCGGCATAATACCCTCAAAGGCTTCAAACCTGCTCTACCCAAAAATGCATATTTCAGAATTATGCAGTGGATGCGCAAGAAATTCCCCAAAGGAAGTAGGGTATTTCCAGACATTCTCTGGAGTAATTGTGTTTCTAAATATGCACGAATGAAACGATTTTCCGTGTGAGTACAGATGATAAACGTAATCACTGGCATCTAACCGGGCAATGACAGTCTCTTACTGATAATAAGTACACCAAAAGTTCGTTGAAATGTATGTAATATACTCCTGTTTGTTGTGCAACCACTCATCTTTATTAAAAGAATCGTTCGGCAAAGCTTGTTTTGAGATTTCGACTAGTCGCGAACGAATTATTGTTACTTGCTGTACGGTAGTTTCATTCATCTCTATTTCAACCCACCTTTACATCAGAGAATTTCTGGGAATCCCCGGGTACACATTGTAGTTTTGGCATATGCATTTTTGGACAGAGCATGTTTCAAATATTTTGGGGCATCCGCCCCAATTTTACTGTTAACAGTATGGGAAATATCAAGCTCGAAAGTTCATTTTCCTATGCTTTCGCAAGCCCATAGCGCCGAAATGAAGCATTTGTGCACCGTCGATGGTCTATACTTTTTTTTTTTTTTTATGTCTCGTGAGGTGGTTTTGCAACCCCCTGCGTACGTATTGTAAAGTACCTTTCATTTCTACTTTAGACCCAAAATTCAAACTATCTCTGATATTCTTTTAATGTCCGATTTCAATATTTAAAGGTTAACTCCCAATATTATGTATTAGTACTTTCTTGTCCGTTGTATGATGAGGTAAGTCTATACAAATTCAGTCAGTATTGCGAATTGCGGCAATAGTTTTCATTTCTCAATGACCAGAATTATCAAGTTACTTATACAACTTCAAAAGGTGTAGATTCATAACAAGCCTAGCATTCTTTCCCCTTAATCCAAACCTTCAAATGCATCCGCCAGTATATAGTATCTCTATAATTGATGTCCTAACCAGTTTCGTTTTCACTTTATTTTTTCAAGCATTTTTGTCCCCCGTTTACTATTTCTATCACTTCCTTATCATACATCTTCTGTGTCCAACTAATTTTTCCATTCTGCTCCATAATTTCATCATTGCTTCGTATTCCACATAATATTTAGTCAATTTTCTCCTCAAATTGTTGTTCATTGGTTTCCCCTCAACTTCGAAAGAAAGCGAGGTATCGTCACAAATGACCTGATATCTCGACAAGTCATGCCTTGAGTTCTTTCGTCATAGCAAATCACAGTCGAAACTGTGCCCATAGAAGGTATTTGAACATTGTTTACATTAGAGCCTTATAGGGCACTAGGATTAAAAGAAATGATTGTGATGAAATTGTCGTTGAGCGATAAACAAGCCGATGAATCTCCTTTCAGCTGCACTCCACAAAAATAAACTTTCTCAAAGTAGATGTTTTGGTTACAACTTCGAATATTATTTGCTCATGCAATATGTTTCAATATTGTTTTTCGAGATATTACATCATTTGTGACGATATTGTGCTAACTTTAGATGGGTATTGCTCCAAAACTACGCATTTTATTTTTCGAAATTTTTTGAAACTGTTTTCTTATTATCTTATGAATAGTCACCTCTAAACGTTTGTCGCATTATTTGACGGACATACTTTTTAAAAAGGTTTAGTAAATATGGTTCGAATAATTTTATTTTGTTTTAGCCATTTTAGTAATTACGGACTTCGGGCTGTCTCGATTGTACGAGTGCAATGATCCATTAAAGTATGCAAATATCCCAGACAGAAATCGAACCTGCAACTTCAAGCATGATTTGAGAAATGCTACCTTTTCGGAGCAATCGAATTTGAAGCACAAAAAGTTAAAATATTTACATCAAGATAAGGGTAAAGCCGGGACACTTTGCTCCGGACAGTAGGAGAGATTGCGCAGATCCTGGATAGACGGGAAGGAATGGGAGTAACGAATTGCGAGTAATATACAAGTGAATACGTTACCAACAGACTCGTCAGTTTAATTCCTGTGTTGATAGAAGGTGGTCGCTGGAACTTATCATTAATTTTTGCATCTACGACAGAAAATAAATTCATGAATTTCCATAAACGTTGTGTATATTTTCAGACGATTTTTTTTACTATTAAAAAATATAAATCAAGGACTATCTGATATAGTTCTTTGTCAGAACTAGTGTTGTAAGCAGTTTGCGGGCATTCTGGAAATTTGCACCCACTCTACGCGGTGTGTAATCTCTCCTTCCTAATGAGGATAGTTGGCGCAAGCGTCAAGTACGTAATTTGCACATTACATTCATTTAATACAATGAGAGGAGAGATTGCGCAAAGTTATGATTAAATGAGAGGTAGATTTCTCTCATTTTTATCCTGTCCCACTACTTGACGGAGAAGTACACTGTGTGAGGAGTATAAAATTATTTTCCTCTGTATTAGTAAAGTTTATAAACACTGCCAAGAGTAAGGAATGTGACATTTAATAGGAGTGTTCAGGCTGCTTTAGCTAATAGCTAATAACTGTTTGTAATTCAACAGTTCATAATGTTTTGGATCACAACAAGTAATTTCTATTTGGTTCGTACTATTGAATGTTATCTTATTCTCATGCGCAGTCTCTCCTAACCATGTGCGCAATCTGAGTTTGCGCAAATTATTTTTTTAAAATCATTATTTAATAAAATGACTTATATAAAAGATTTATAGTATGTAATTGTGTACCGAATATAAGATACTAAAGAAAATATTGTGTAATTTTTTAGACGTTTGCATATACAATAGATTTTTAGTGATTTTATTTTTGAATTGTGCGCCATCTCTCCCGTCTTTCTCCTATACATAAACTATACTATCTAAAAATGTTACTACGGAATATTCTGGTAATTATGCAGCTTAAGTAGGTACGAATTTAATCATTCTTTTAATGTTATTTAAAAAAGTATTTTTTACGTTTTGTAATGGGACTATTACGAAGGACATTGTCAAATTAATAACAATAATTTAATATTTTGGCCTTCAAGGTCAGTTTTCTGAAACACGAAGCGTTTATTGAACCATGCTTACTATAATATTGTTGCTTCTTTTCTGTTATACTACGTAGAGGTATACTTTGCTTGCATCCAGAATTTTGTATCCACTAAATATGTCTTATGGTGCACCAGTGTTTTGCCAAGATGCTAAAAGAATTTTAATTTTCCAAAATAACTTATAGTTGCAAAGGTAAGATAATTAATCTTTTGAATTGTAACCTCATCAAATGCAATAAATTAATTAAATCTACTAAAAGTAAATTTTTCTACTGAACCATAGTAGAAAATGTAAAAACACTAATAACTCAAGTCCATGTAGAGGACAAACTGGACATTATGCTATCATAATTGTAAAGGGGAATTAAATCAGCCTAGACCAGAGTTTCTCAACCGGGAGCAGTAATATGATGTCGCTAAGAAAGGGAGTCGTTAAGGACTTGGTAAAAGAAGTGAAAACATAAATTTAATTAGAGTCTCTTTGCTAAAAAATAATGAATTTTAAAATAGGTATTTTATATTCCTTGCTGGTTTTATAAGTATTTAAGATACTTATTTTTTTATTAGATTGTAGGTAATAGAATATTTATTATGAAACAACAAATAAAAGTCATTGTACTGCCATAGAGGCTATTCTCGTTTGTGAACTAAATTAACTAAACGAATTAGTTCGTTTGAACTGATGTTTTCAACGAACTAGTTTCGGATGAATTGGTCTCTGAAATGAACTAAACTTCTCATCTCTAGCTGCTTGCCAGAACTCCAACTGTCGCTACAGTTCAAACTTTCCGTGACATGTAGCTCATTTTTCGTGACAGTCAATTATCAAGTTACTGATCCACCCACTCCGATAGATAGTGTGGAAAAGAAGTTATACACCAAAAGGTGTGTACCCATTCCGGTCATAAAAATCATATCTGGGTAGTTATGTATATGTCTAGATCGTAGGATAGTATTTCATGCAAAGTGACTCAAAAGTCATCTTATAAACAAGAAAATTACTTAGAAGTCGCCGTATGGAAGAGATGGTAAAAAGGAAGAGCAGGATTAAAAAGGTTCAGAAATGCTGTCTTGGGAAATACATTCATTAAATTTTGTAATGCATTCGCTAAAATTGCAGAACATGCTAACCTTAACTAAAAGGGAAACTATTTGAAGTGAGGATTCGGATTACTAGACTAAAATCACTTGTTCGGCACATAAACACCACGACTACCCCGTTTGATAAAGAAAAACGTATATTGGAGACTTCAGTTTTTTTTTAATCGTCATATTTAGTTACTTATTTGATCTAATCCACCTTGCTGTTACTATATGAAATGTTCAGTACGTTATGGTACTTTTTTATTTATTTAAATCATAAGATTATTAAAATATAATTTAATGCTATGGCAACACTGTTTATCAGACCTGTATTTTCTAGATCACAGTCGTCCTGTTACTCATTACTTTTACGTTTTCTATCAGACTTTTCCATTAATATTGCGTTCACTGATTCATGCATTTAGTGATTTGAGTCTGTCTGTGTCTCATACTGTATATTCTTTTCAATACTTTTTGTTGGGAGGAATATATTATTTTCCATTATAAGATCTAATTCTAAATATGTAATAACTTGAGGTAGTTTCATGTGAAACTATAAAGTTATATTGAGTTTGCAAGACTACATCATTTGTGACATTGCAGTTTCCCTTTCTCTGTTCTTATGGGTCTCCTTGTTATTCTCATGAGCTAACAATGTGCACTTACATTAGATCAGAATGCTCTTTTCTGACGGGTCTCGCCTAGGGCAACTCGCTTGATTACACGTTTTAGACAATCACGTGTAAAATAATTGCCCCTGATAAATTGGAAACCGAATAAACACAAAGGTATGTTTGGTTGCATACTGTGTAGGCTGTAATTGACACAAATGCTACAAGGATTTAAAAAAGCACACGAAAATAACATCCACGCTAAATCCATGTATTTAAATACTGGCGTGCATAGAGAAGTACCCAAATATATAGGTTTAGTTGTGTATTGATCTGTTTTGCTTTGCTCCTCTCCAACTTGATTTTTCGGTGTGCAGATATCCTAATATGCCAATGGCTACAGTACTTGAAATACTTTATTTCTTCTTGGAACATGAATTAAGCTACACAAAAATCGTCTTTTGATTAAGGAAGATCTGTTCCTGTTGTGTCATGCATAGTAGACATCTAATCACATTTTTTTATATAAATTCCAAGGACCATTTGCCTTCTACACACGACAAGAGTTTCGTTGTTGCTCCAACTACAAAGAAATATTTTCAATGATGTGTCTAAAAAAAATCTAACTTTGTTTTCAGAGACATTTCTTTAAAAATGTATTTCCTGTTCCAACAAAAACAAAAGCTTTCCTTTAACCATACAGGAATTACTGAAGTTAGCTGAACGGTTCAAAATAACATAGTATAAATATTTGCTACACGTTGATAACCCTTTAATTTTTGTTGTTAATTAATTTCACAATCAGAAACTTCTATAACACAACCTCGAGTAAAGCGGAGCATAACTTGAGAGGCAGAAACATTTCCTATCGTGTCATCTTTATCAGAGATCAACTGGATGAATACATGAAAGAGAGAGCAGGCTAACAGACCTTGAGAAAAAGAGGCTTTTCCAAGAGAGATAATAAAACTTCATAGAATAAGGAAACGTGAAGTTTATTGTTTTTATCTTAAGGTAGTAACATTTTTTTTTAACATTAACGCGCAAGGAGACGCTGTTTCTTTATATATAATCAACTGCGAGTTATGTATACGACAGGGTGGGCTAACGAAATCTTCGCACTCCGTTCAACTTATAACCGACGGATTTGTTAGAAAACTGTCGAAGCATACGAACTTGGATTTCAAGCCGGACACATCATAGTGATAAATTTAAGGTCCTACTTTCTGCAATCTATAGTGGTAAGAAATCAACTTTCTCAAATGGCAACATGAGATAAATGACAGTTGAAAGATATTTTCATTCAATTTACTAAAACGTAAATTTTGGAATTTCAGTGCATTCTTTACAGTAAATGTAGTGATTCCCGATTTTACATTTTGTAAGCTGAAAATTGATTGATTTATTCATTCATTCATCGAATGTGAAAGTGTATTTTATGTGTTTCATGTACTCTTAAAGTATTATGTGCGGATCATTCAGTGTAATTCATTACGTGATACAAAACATTCTTACACTCAATAATTAATTCATTCACATAATTGAAAGTCACTCATATATCTTGTCTATTAATTTATGTACATAATGTAACACGTTAATTCACTCAGTATGTCATTTATTTATTCATCATTCATTCTGAAAAACGTTTATGTGTGGAAATCAGTTAGTTCGATTTTTAATCCTAGTGCGTTGTTTTAAATTTCAAAACTTGATATTTGAACAATTTACTTCTTGGTGTTAGCCCGTTTTTGCTCTCTTCGTGCGCTGATTTCATAAGAAATTCAAAATTCTCAGTGTTCAAGGTTATCTTATCTTACAGAACAGTTTACACAAGCTATGTTAGGTATAAGCATGTACCTTCACCATAAATGATGATTAGTCTAATTTTAATGCACCTATTCAATTCACAATAGTTATACGAAACTATTGTTCTATATATGATCTGCAGGATCAAATTTCAAGATGGGAGGAAAACATGTACGCACAATTTCCGTTATTGAAACTCGAGCATCGAAACTTGATAAAATTGTAATAATTTCTAAGTCACCACGATGCAAAAACCATGATTTCATTTTAGATCTCACCTAAAAACGACATGGAGAATAATTAATGGGGAATTCAATTTCTTTGTTATCGCTTGTACTGAAGATATAATGGAAGTTAATTTATCAGGTTTAGAGAGATAGATAAGGGTAGTGAACTTTCATTACCTTGGATGTGCATTAAATGTGATATTCAGCATTCATTTCCTTAAATAATCAAGTCAGATGAAGAGCAGATTTTTGAATGCAATAACATATTGTGCTATTCCATACCAATACGTTCTTGCCCACGCGCCATCTTGGAACAAGCGTTTTTTATATTTAAAGTTAGGTTCTAGAAAACGTTTTTATTATTTTCTTTCACTCAATTAGATAACAATGTTTCAATAAAGTCGATATCATTACTCCCTAGCTGAGAATCATGTCCGGAATCAGAGATTTTGTCCGCGTAGATTAACTTATGATTTCAGAGAACTGAATGAGTATTTGTAAAGCGAAGTTCCTTTCGCCTGAATAAAATGAGCCTCAATGCCACCCACGAGACAAAGAGTATTAGCCCTAAATTTTGTTTTACCAAACATAAATAGACGTGAGGTGGACCCAATGACAACGTACTGACATGTGCAGAAAGCAAGTAAGAAAGGTTTTGCACATGTGTTTGGGTATCAAAAACGAAGGTGAAGCGAACTGAGTGTGCGATTTGTACGATTTCACAGAATTGCATAGAGTATAATAATACCGTACACAAACGTTGCTATAGTTTTGACCGGATTGGTAACGGGCAAGTAAATCAAGGTCACTGAACACAAATCTTTTAACTCTGTTTTCGTTTCAGTTTCTCTCATCCGCTTTCATTTAGGCCCCTAGCGTGCCTTACAGAGTGTATACCTCCAATACTACAAGGGAAGGCTGGTATCTTACTAAATTGAAAATGGCTGCATAACTCTCTTTCTACCTGGCTTCATTCAAAAGCTAAGTGAATTCTTAAAAATGGGAAAAGCTAACCGAATGAAAAATCATCTGTCAGTTGTTGTAGGTTACCAGTTTAGAAAAACGTCCGGATAAATCGAGGACTCGGAACATGAACTCAAATGTTGGGGCAACCCAAAACTGATTGCTTAAATAATCATAATATAAAGTTACTTTATTTCCAATGTCTACTACGAAACAGTTATGACAGTTTGAAATTGTTCTGAAGTTCTCAGCTATCCAAAACAAATTAACATCTTATTAAAAACTAAAATTACTACTATTATTATGCAATTAATCCCACATTTCAATAACTTTGTCTTCTGACTTTAAGGCTGACTCTCGTCCCCCTCCCTTTCTCTATTATTGCTGTGACCTGTGTTGCCGATATAACTTGATACTTTTGTCAATAGTCCATTTTTAAATATAATTTCTGAAAATAGAGAATAATAATAGTAAACAATAATACCTAAGCTCCTTCTACTTCTTATGCAAGTCAACAAGTGATTCTTACGTCACGGCCTCATGTGTAAAGACTAGTTCAGGAAATATGTGCATTTACACAAGTAGATGACACAGGGTTTGACATAAAAAAAGCTTATGAAAAATAATATGTTATTATAATTATATTCATCTCATGCCATCTCATGAGAGTCAGTACGTTTCTCAATTACCAGTCTTGTAAATATTACCTAGTGCTAGAATGTAAAGGGACTTCTTTCGAAGTAACTAACAATAAGAGAGATTTCCAGTGACAAATATTAATTGTTAGATAATCAAAGAATCAGTTTAAAAGGTAAATATCTTATGTTAATTAACATTACAGTTCAGTTTTCCTATACACTTTGAAGTCATGAAGCACTTTCGAGTTTATATCTGCTGTCTATTAATTTTCGGCACCCAACCAACGAGACGTCAGGGTGTATATATGATCACGATCTCTCGTAAGAAATGTTATCAAAATATCAATGTACATACAAAATATAGCTTTTTCTTCCGTAAATGCTCTTCTTTTTTTGTTTCTCCAACTCGGCAAACAGAAGCAGCTTGTATGAACATGTGTGAGCTGTAAAAAATCAACAACGTGGTACTTATTTTGATTTCCAAAGTTTCAAAGCGTATTGAAGGAAACATGTGTGTTTTATTGCACTACATACGCTTCACTGCCGCTTTGAAGGAATGACGGCAGGAAGACAAAAAGAGAAAAGTAGATGGAGATGAAGCAAACAATATGATCGTTCATGCGTACTTGAATCATGAACACGTCTGCTGCGACGTTCGTTACAACTAAAAAAAAACTTTTTGTTTTTCAAGTAAAAACAGGAAAAACAACTTTCATAACGGTTGATTTTCCAAAAATCTGGAATATTCTGAGAAACTATCCTTTCAGACCGGTTTATACGTGTGCATACATCAGCATATGACAACGCTCATTAATGTTTTCATTTTTGTAGCAAAATCTTTCTTTTGAAAATTGTATATACATACATTGTAAAATGTGAATTTCACCCATGTTTAAAATACTGTTCTGTTCAGCGCATGCCCGCCAAAGTTCTATCATCCGAATTTCCCTTGAATAGACATGAAATCAAAGAAAGTTAAAAGATATTAATTTTCAGAGAAATTTAAGCTATTTTAAGTGTTTCTTTCTAATGTATTACATAAGCTAATTGATTCTTGAGAATGCAAAAGTGTATTCGAGTTCCCGAAAGAACTTAATGAAATATTAGCCAAAACGCTAAAATAATCTAACCTTATTAAGATTTTCCTCTGATTATGATTTATGAATGTCCAACTTTTACAATTAAGTTTGTTACAAAACGTTACCTTGAAGGAGAAATGAAGTCATGTTCTAGAAAACACTCGAAGTGCCAGTACCTAAAAAAAAAATAGCCCGTTTAACAAACAGTTTCCTATGTGCTAGTGGGAATATTGAATGAAGCATGTTAAAAGCCATCTTTCCCTTATAAATCGTGTACTAAGTGCTTCTAAGGTAGTGTTCCTGCTGTGATTCAACGTGTTCACTTCAAATTTGTTTATTAAAAAAAAATAGCATTTTGGCAAATGGTACATAAAATGTTTATTAATGTTCAATTCTGGTTTATATACTAAATTTTAAAATTATTTGTTAAAATAATGTTTAAATTATTTTATCACTTTTCGCAAAATTGTTAAGACTTTCAAAACACCTGGTTAAATCATCATAGTGTAAGATGTTATTTTATTTATGTTACACTGAATTGGAACGTTCATAAACAATAAGTTGCAGTTTCCAATTCTTTGAGCAAAAAGTTATCTCTTTGTGTACATATTTTTTTCCTCACAGAAGAAACATGTCTGTCTACTGAAAACTTAAGTTCGAATTGCTATTTTAGAAGCAATTGACTATTCTGACTTCTTATTTTAAAAAATCGAGAGAAAGTATTCTAAATGAAAATGTTTGTCAACTCAAGATGCCACAGAACAAAGTGTTTAGTATGGATTACTTTAGAGTTTTAGGTGAAAGATCAAATAATAATAATAATAATAATAATAATAATATGTATGCTGCTATGAGATGTATCGGTGAATCTGGCGTGAGAAGCGATATATCGGTGGCTTCCAGAGTTTGGAAGAGGAGAGGGTGAGGGTAGTGTAGGGAAGTAGCATTTTGATCAGAATAGGGGTTCCCCCTAATTATTATTATTATTATTATTATTATTATTATTATTATTATTATTATTATTATTATTATTATTATTATTATTATTATTATTATTAGGAAAA
>JAGDQP010002712.1:0-66321 GCA_022664845.1 Lepisma saccharinum | reverse complement strand
TAGGAAAAACAGGAAATACACTCAAGCTTTTCCTCAACGTTGAACCCCACTCTTTTCAATTTTTGATATCTATGAAAAGATGAAAGAAACTGCTACAATTTTAGAAATGTATAAAGAATTACAATCTTTTTTTATTATTATTATTATTAATAATAATAATAATAGTAATATATTTATGGCATCTTCGACTCAGGTCGGGATGAGGTAGGTAGATGATGCAAAAGGTGTCGGCCAGGACATATCTTAAAGTACCATCCTGGCATTCACCTGGTAAACTAGGGGGAAAACCTGTAAAACCTCAGTCAGGATCGTTGGCCGTGAGGTTTGACAAACTTTAAATTCACTAAACGTTGTTTTGTATGGACCATTCTAGTAACTTTTGACTTCTTCCTGTCACTATTGTGTTGTGAAAGCACTGCTAGTTAATATCCACAAACATCCACGCACCTGACGGCACCTGCACATAGGGTTCGAACCTATGTACCATTTCGAATTCAAAGTCCTCGTCGTTACTGCCTGGACTACGGGGGCTGGGTGGTTTTAGTTATGAATAAATTTGTCAAAATCGCATATAGTTAAAACAATGTGAGCCTCAGAAGTATTTAGAGCTTCAATACCATTGACTTTGAACGTAAAAGTCTCACAAGAGCATGTATGAAATTCTTGGCGACCTGCCAAACTGCTTGTAAGGTGAAACATTATGAACGCCCATAAGTTGGTTCATCAGAAAGAATATTTTAAAGTACCATGCCATTGTCAACTAAGGAAACATTCTAGGAATCAGAAATACAATGTTCAAAGTAATAACAGATTTTTTATGTAATAAAATAATAATAAAACTTTTTAACATTATTTTCTTAAACAATTCGTACTAAAAAGTAAAAAAAAAATGTTTATGCATGACTAAAAAAAGAGCATGAGTCAAGCCAATTTAAGAATTTATAAAGTGACTGTATATGAGAGCACGCACATGCTTTTCTTTCTAGTCATGCATAAACAAAAAAAAATATTTATTTTTTTACATTTTAGTACGAATTGTTTAAGAAAATAATATCTTTATAAAGTTTTTTTTATTGTTTTTTTTTAGTTATTTCGATGTTCGGATACACTTTCTCGAGCTAAATGTTTTGTGATACAAATCCTAAAGTGTTCTGCAACCAGGAAAACCCAGGCTAGTTGCAGGCTAGTAAGAATAAAGAAGTTGAGATTAATATATATTAAAATATGCTTTTAAAATATATAAATATATAGAAATATATGAAAGTAACAATGGAATATCGTATTGTCACCGGACTTACGTCGCTTTGCAAAATTTCATCATTGTATGACGTCAGGAAATTAGTTAAATTAACGTTGCAAGATTTGAAGACACCACGTACCATTGTGAACTAAAGAAAAGAACGTAAAAAGAAACTAAACAGACTAGTCTACCGGACAAAATAAATTTACATATGTATTGGAAAAGTACTTCGAAATAAATATTATAATAGTATTCAACGTAAATGGTCCAAGATGAATGTCAGTATAAAGGCGGGTTGAAGCAGACAAAGGTTTTCTTCCCTTTGGTAGGCTTGCTTATAGAAAATCATTGAACACGACACCGGGATTCAACAATATATGTACACGAGAACATTCTGGTTATTATGTTTCCTTGATTCGATCCAACAACAATTGTTAAATTGTGAATCATTTTTCTGGATTCTTCCCTTTACCGCCCCAGAAAGGATCAGTGTTTGCATGATCCGTGGCTGTTCCTTCAATCCATTATTACTCAAGCATAATTAAAGCGGCCGACAGAGTGAGTCAATTAGCCCCAACTTACCCTAATCCATAAGATCCCTCCCCCCCAACTCTCTTCCGTTCTCCATTTTTTTCTTTCATTTCCTTTTTCTATGAGAAGTGTGTCTTTTGTTTAGTTTGCCTGGAGACGCCATCATTTCCGAACCTTGTGAGTCATCTAAAAATCTTTGTCATAAAATCAGAACGTGCGTCCGTCTAGGGGTAAAAAGACTTACTGATAACAGCATGTGGGAAGCGTGTTTCGGCACGTGCCCATACCGTGCGAATGTAGTTTGTCAATTGTTCCCAAGTCAGTCGCGTGTCTCTTTTCCCGTTTTGCTCGAACTTGCACACTTCCTCCCTCTGTAAGCTGAAGTTCCAACTATGTCAGACACACGTCCGCCCGTCAAGAACGACTTGTTCGATATTTGTAAATGCATCTTGTGATGGATGGATGGAAATCAAGCTTTCTTGACTCGAAAACTCAGAGGAAAAACTCCCAAAATGATATGACGCAATAAAGAGTACTTACGTTCTTTTTCCTTCAAATCCTCCTTTTCCCTTTAGTAGGGTTTCATGTAATGTGTAAGGAAGAAAGTGTGTCTCTAAGGGTAAGTTGATATAAGACATGAACTGAAGGTAGTACAAAATTACTCTCAACACTGGCTGGTCGGGATAAAGAACTTTTTGTGTTTCCATATTCTTAACATCCCACACAAAGCTCCGACGACGATTTGGACAAGCTGTGGAAGGTGTACAGTTTTCAAGGAACATTGATGTAATGGAGGAATCACAAACTTGAAGGTTAGTACAGGAAAGTCATTTGAATATCTTTATTTCTATCTTTTGTACCAATTTCTATATCATTATTTATTTATAATGTGATTTGTTTTAATCACAGTTAACCAACCTTTGCTCATCATCTCTAATCACTTAAATTAGTTTCGCTTTACAACATATTGCGTGGTCAGGAAACTGATGTGTTCAGTGAAAGTGGATAGCTAAGAGAGTTTTCCAAAACATGGGAAAAGATCCAATCCTCAGAGGAAAGATCCAATCCATTCGTTAATTTACATTCTATGAGCTGAAATGGCAAGGCCTAAGCCCGTCACAACTCTGAGGATTACGTTTCTTGGCGAGCTCCCACAGAGCCAGGGCTACTAGTTTAGGATATTATACAGGACGGCTCAAGTTTAGGGTATTATACAGATCTTCGCATTATGTAACAGGAAAATCTTTGAAAAGTTCCGTCAAGATGGCTCGCAGTAGGACTCGAGCCCACGTGTTTCCTTAATGCCGTTTCAAAGTCCGCAATTCTAATTAGTAAACCAATAGGGTTTAGCACCAGACCTGCGCGAGGTTGATTTTGATTTTAAAATTTTCTTTTTTTTCTTTTCTTTTTTTTTCTTTGTTGGTGGGGTTGGTAGTAGGTGTATGGCAGGAGACAACTTTGGAAATACGCTTTCTTAAACGAACATTAAGAGGGCTCCTCGCCCCCATTATTAACATTTTACAAAATATTTAAAAATTAAGAGTACAATCAAAAATGTAAGTTCATAGCGCACTAGAGCTTACAAATTACTATGAAATACAATCGATCTTGAAATCTTGTCGATTGATGAGTGCTGACACTTCAATTAAATAATGACGTCATAACCTTTGAAAACGTATCACTCATCAATGGACAAGATCTTGAGATCGCTGTCCATTGTATTTCTTAGTAATTTGTAAGTTCTAGTGCGCTATGAACTTACATTTTTGATAGTACGTTTTTGAAATATTTTGAAAAATGTTTAAAATGGGGGGTTGGAGCGAGGAACTTTCTTAAGACATAATACATTGAACTTTCAGGGGTAAGCCATTAGTAAAACTTGTATACTACTATTTTATGGTGCGGTTTTCTAGTATTTGAAGCGAATTGTGAAGATGCGTTGAAATGTAAACACTCATTGAATATTAAAATATGTATCCGACATTTCTTGGCCAATTTAAAGGGTAAACCAGTTATTTCTTTCTTGGGAGAAATCTGCTAAAACTATCTGTACTACTCACTTATCTGAATTTAGTTCTACGTTTTCATAAAACAAACTCCTGTTAACCTGAAAATATTACATAAACACTACTTCTAATAATATTTTTCTGACAACAGTCCGTCGACAAATTACTTCAGTTTGAAACTTTAGTGTAATTGGTTTTGGACAAAAAGTTATATAACATAAGGTTCGGAATAAAACTGTTTGGTGCTGACTTTCGTCTCCGTTTTAACTGCATAGAAGTTAATATATAATTAAACAAATTACTGTAGCGTTTCCTTAGTTAGTATCTTTCCCCTGTGGGTTAGTGGTTACGCTCGCTGCCTTGTAACAAAGGGGTTCCTGGTTCAATTCCTGTTGGGGACAGAAGTATTGTAGTTCGAAACCCACGTTAAACTGTAGGTCCCATCCTTAGGACATCTTCTTCATCCGGTGGAAGGCAATTGGTAAACCACCATTAGTTCACTTTACTCAGGGACCTTCGGATCAGGACCTGCATCCATTATTATCATCGTTGCTTAGTATATGCGAGAAGAAGATATAACCACTTAAAATTTATCAATTTTATCAACATGCACGGTAGTACATGAGTCAAGTTCTTCACGTCAGAAAACGTCAGCACTGCCAGAAGCATGTTATACAGGAACAAGAGTTTATGGCAAAATCGACGATTTGGGGGCCCCGTAAGAAAAAAGATGTTAAAGATAGGAATATGAGCTTTCGCCGTTAAGAAGATATGGTAAATATGTGCAGATGTACAAAATTTCATGTTCGTATCTCAAACTATGTTCTAGTTGTGGACCCCTGAAATTGCACATTTTTGACTAACTGACTGACTGACTCACTCATCATATTGTTTAGGGTATTTGGAGAAAGCTAGAAACATGAAATTTGGTATGAAGGTAGAGGATGATAAGTAGATAAAGGAAAAATTCCGACATTTTGAAAAGGTCGCCATATTGGATTCAAAATGGCCGCCAAACCTAAAATTTCAAAGAATACACAACCTAAACGACTAAAGATAGAACAGTGAAATTTGGTATTAAACTACATCATTAATAGCAAATTAAGAAAACTTTTTAAAAATTTGAAAAAGTCGCCATCTTGGATTCAAAATGGCCGCCGACCCTGAAATTTTAAAGAAGAACTAAACGGCTGGCGCTAGAATAACGAAATTTAGTTTGACAGTACAATATTATTAGTAGATTATGAAAATATTACAAAATATCTCTAAAGACGCCATCTTGGATCCAAAATGGCTCGCGTCATAAATCCATTTTCCAACTGCTTGAGCCAGAGATACGAAATTTGGCATAATGATGTATTATCAAAAGTAGTTTAGGAAAACATAACAACGTTTTAAAAAAGTCACCATCTTTGATTCAAAATGGCAGCTGAAATACCATTTTTCACATCGTTCGAGATAGAGAAATGAAATTTGGTATGACAGTGTATCATCACGCGTATGTCACGAAAATATTAAAAAAACGTTAAAAATGTGTCCATCTTTTATCCAAAATGCCCGCCTAAGCCCCACTTTATAACGACTGAAGCTAGAGAAACGAAATTTGGTATGAAGATGTACCATTACAAGTAGGTTAGAATAAATTTGGCTCGTCTCCCCTACTAGGGTGCAGTTCCCAGCGGGAGCCTGATTGCGATAAAGGGGTGCGCCCCAGCGAGGCCATCTTGGAATTCTGGGGGCAGCGCCCCAATGAGGCGAAGCGAGCATATAAATTACACAAGTGTAAAAAGCTGCGAAATACGAGCAAAAGCACCAGGGGTGCAAAATGTCCAGTCAACTCCTTCAACCTTAAAAAGTGGTGAAATGGAATATGGATGAGCCTAGTTCCTCGCGCCAACTTCAAATACTCCTGCGTGTCCCACCAAGTTTTACTAGTCACAAACGTGAGCACTGCCAGGAGCATGTTATACAGGCAGAATGTGGAAGTTTCCCCATTCGGACGCAGCGCTCTGGAGTATGAGGGAATATCTGCCTCATGGGGCGCAGTGCCCTGAGGATTCTGGTTGTGATATAAGGACGCAGTTCCTCCAAACTCCTCAAATTCGATGCGCAGCCTGCCGTGAGATTCTTGGCTCAGCGACGCGAGCGAATCGAGGGAGTATCAACACGCACGGCAGTGCATGCAGCCGAGTTCCGCGTGTCACAAAACGTCAGCATGCTATACAGGAACAAGAGTTTATTGCGAAATCAGCGATTTTGAGGTTCTGTAAGAAAAAAGATGTTAAAAATTGGAATATGAAATTTCGAAGTATGACGGTATATCATCACTAGTAGATTACAAAATATCTGCAAAGACATCATTTTGAATCCAAAATGGCTGACTTCATAATCCATTTTCCAGAACGTTTGAACTAGAGATACGAAATTTGGCATAAAGGTATATTAACAAGAGTAGTTTAGGAATAATTTACATTTTTGAAAAAGTTGTTAACTTGGATCAAAATGGCCGCACAAAAACTTTTTCCACACCATTCGAGCTATAGAAACGAAATCTGGTATGAAGGTGTACCATCACAAGTAGGTAACGGCAATGTAAGAAAACTTTTTAAAAATCGCTTTCTTTAATTCAACATAGTCGCCCAAATACCATTTTCCAAACCACTGAAGCTAGAGAAACGAAATTTGGTATGAAGGTGTACCATCACGAAAATGTTTCAATAAATGGATCAAACCACCGCTATGAGGGTGCAGCCCCCGAGGGGATATGGGAAAAGGTCTGCACAGCATGGGGCACTGCCCCCAGAAAGTCTGATTACAATAAAGGTGGCGTAGCCCTAAAAATTTTAAGTTGGGGCGCACACTGAATTCTGGGGCAGCACACCCAGCGAGGTGAACCCAGTATATATACGACTCGGTCGCGACCTACAAAAAGCTGTGAAATCCGAACAAAAGCACCAGAGGTGCAAAAAGTGCAGCCAAGTTCTTTAGCCCTAAAAAGGTGTGAAATGGGAGACGGATGAGCCAAGTTCCTTGGTGGCAGCATGTAACAGGAACAAATGAACTTGGCGCGAGCTGGCAACAGTCTTAGGGTTGGTGGCGGTGGACGTGGTGGGTTTTACGATTTTCAATGTAATAAGTCTTTAGCATACATATAGGAAAGATCTGTAGATTTCGTAACGTAAGAACAGTGCAGTTGACACTAGCTACATACTAGTTATTATGCTATCAAGGAACTCTCGGAACCTTAGAGAATTTTATTAGAATGGCAGCGGGTACTGAATTTAGGCTTGTGAAATTGTGAAATTTACATACATTGCACAATTCTATGGTGAAAAAACTAGTAAGGACAACTAACCAAAATATTGCTTATATTTTTGTACAAACTTCACTATTAGTTTCTATAACGTAGAAAGGTTGTAGAGACGTCAACTATTAGTAAAGTTTAGTCTTATAAATTTCATTTCGTTGTTCATCTGAATAGTGACGAGAATGGAGGATTGAAACTTGAGTAGAAAATTCCTAACGGGCAACACATCATGTAATTACCTGAACAATAATATTAAAATAACAATAAGCATTATTTTACTTTGAAACATAGCATTCTCTCCTTATCTTATTAGTAGATGGCGGTACTACGCTCGGTTTTGGGTAGAAAGTCTGTCAAGACAGGTGTTGACTGCACCACACATTTAATAGTGTCACGTACATTGTGGTACTTTTAACAATTAACATTTTAATAAACCCAATAACCAAAAGCAAATGCATAGTCTTCAACTTGAAGTCGACCATCTTGTATCATGCGCTTCTTTTTTAAATGATGATTACAGTGGAATGTTCCATGTTTAATCATCTTCGATTCAAGTGATTTTGCACGAAATTAGCGGATTAGGTATAACAGATCTTCCACCGAAAGAACTTTAGCCTCTCTGGCCGTAAGAGTGTAATTTTGCTTTATTAATATCTTCCTCTCTATGCTTAAAAGTGTAATATGTACTAAATAAAATGTCTCCTTCAACAACGGAGTATCACTAATAATTCGACTTCAAAAAGTTGATGTAATTATTTTGGTTTTAAACTCCTCAAACTATTCTTACTGTAGTAATATTACAGCGCCACGAAAGCATGCATTATTGAAAGCTTCACTTCTCTCATACCACTGCTGCCATTGGTGTTTCTTATCTGCTACATCACGTTATATTTCATATGTTAGCGGAGCGTTTAGGCTTCATGGAGGAATAGTTCATGGTATTCAACTCTTACTTAAGGATAAAGTAGAACAGATACGCCTCTCAATAAAAAGTTAAACATTCTAATACAGGCTTTCAGGAGACCATGTGAACCATAACTAGTGAACTAACGTTTGAATTAGTTGATCTCATTCGATTTAATACCATGCTTACTTCTAATACTTGATTTAATTGATTTGCATATTCTTTCTGTCTTCCCATACCTCCTCTTTCATACTCCCTTCTTTTACTTTGATTCTTTCCCCTTTCTCTCGCTTTCTCTGTCTATCTGCCTGCCTATTCATGTATTTATCTCTCAAATTACCTATTTGTATAATCATCTAACCTACCCATCTATTTATCTAGGCTAACTGTCTTCCTTTCGTTAACTTTACTTAATTTTATAGTTGAGCCAGTGCTTGTTGTTGCAACTTGACATTCTTCTTTTCTTGGTGAATTTATTAATATGATTACCTGTTTCGCACAGTTAAGTGCTTCTAAACTTTTTCCACACGCAATTATGACGGTAAGTGATTTTTCTTCCTGTAAAAAATAAATAAATAAAATAAAAAATATACAGAGTACAAAGTGACTCCAGTTTCAACTTCACTAAGGTTCCCAGTACAGATCTTATTTGAAAAAGAAAATGCTTTCATACGAAAACGAATAATTGTAAATATTTAAGTTTTGTTGAGTGTTTACTTGTTGAGAGGTGTTTCCTTAGCACCAATAGTGGTCTATCTGATATTTAATATTTGATAGCAATATTACACAAAGAATATATTGAAATTTCTCTACTATTATCATATTATTATTATTATTATTATTCGGGCATAAATAAATTTACTTTCTTCATTGTATTCAATCAAAGTTGATCTCCAGTGCTTTCTTACCAGTGAAAGATGTTGAAGGGCAATAATATCGAAAATTCTTCATTTAAATATTCTTGAAATTCAAAAGAATTTATTTTTTATTTTCGTCACTAACGTTACTGGAACTTTTCATTCAACCATTTTGCCATACTTTCTTTAGCAAAGTGGCTGACTATTTTCAGCACTGTAATCTATATCGAATTGTAACATTGGATTTTAGTGAAACTCAAGATGAACGTAATTCATTTAACTTATGAGTGACCCAAATAATAGCTTTACGCTAATTTCGAAGACAAAAAAAAAAGTTTCTGCCTTATATTATTTTCACAATAAGTATTTGTACTGCTCTGAAACAAGGCAGTGAGTGACGACTTTAAAGCTTCATACACTGTTAAAATTTTGGGACAGTTCTTTAATATATCCAGAAATGTTTTAGAAAAATAAGAAATTCTGATCTTATCGTCAGTAATCCTTGGAAAGCACCTAGAAATTTCTTTGTACGTGATTGGAAGTTGTGAGTTTTCAGTGCCAGTATAATTTGCGCACATGATTTCTTATCAAATGCTGGTCAAGTATTTGCTGCGCCATGTTGATCGCATATTCTCCCAGAAATGGGAATATTTCCCAATGAATGGGTATTCCGATCCTTAATAGGCAAATAGAAAAGTGATTGAAGCTTGGTGTAAGTAGTGGGAGTAAGTTAGTTTATGTCTTCGGCGTTCAAACAACGCTTTCTTACTCTCTATACTGGTTTCTTCTTATGCTTACTTATGAGTGTCAGTTTGGTCCAGCCGGTAAGACACTGAACGATCCGGGTTCGAGTCCCGCTTGAGGTTTCCGTTGTTTCTTTTACTTCCAGTATCTCTAAAAACTGAATTATGTCTTAGTTTTATTATTCAGGTTAGGGTAAGGAAAGGTTATTTGGTGATAATTCTTACGAGACCTGTCACCGAAAAGTCTGTTTGTTTTCGAAGCTACCACGAGCTCTGTGTATTAGCACTTTAACCTTAATGGCATGCTACCTATTTTCAATCCACCTGTGCCATGTCTTGCTCTCTGTAACAAAGATATGTCATTGGCAGAAATCTAAGAGAAACTTCATGTAATTTACGGGTACGTTAATATTACGTAAAATCCATGGAAAGTGCTTTATTTTTTTATTTTCTGTATTCTATTTTGTGCACAAGGATCCGTAATATTTTTCCAAGGGTAGAAAAGTTTAAAACTCCAGTGTTTTAGCACAGATCTTATTGTCTTTTAGTTAATTCTAAACCTGTGAGCCTTATCTAAAACTGTGAAAAATAGATGAATTTTCTCCAGGACTTTCGGAAGTGAACGTCACTTCTTCAGACAAGAATGATGATGCCTGGATGTGTACGAAATGTGGATGTTGGTATTCACAAGATGTTAAAAGCAAGACAGGTGTAAGCTGAATTCACTGCAGCTTTTTCATGCAACCATTTCATGAAAATTGTCATGTACGTGGCGTTGACGAGGACATGACTATGTGTGATGACTCTTGTGAAAAATCGTCTAATGAATCAAAGTGCTACATTTGTTTCATGTTCATTTGGTTAGGGAAAGATCTGCTCAATAATTCATAATGTCACCAAATAACCTACCCACTATCACCAAAATAACCTTCCACTATCATCATATAACCTGCTTCTTTAATATTGTTTTCATTGTTCTTTCACGACTTTTACTTACTGTGTTTATTGTATCTTAATAAACTAGTAGAAAACATTGCGTAGAAGGATGGTTGCAACATATAACTATACCTTACCTTACACTACTGAAAATTTCCAGGCAGGTAGATTGCCTGGCTCCTTTCGGGAATTATTCTGAAAAATTTTCATAGTGTATATTTAGGCGAATGTTAATAAATTTCTGGAATACATTAGATTCTTACGATTTTTTTATATACTGGTATATATATAATACACAGCCATATTCAATCCACTCCTGGATGAGGCCTCTCCCGGAGGGAGGAGGTGGTCTACTGCTCCCACGCTGACCAGACGTGTTGGGAGAGGAGAGCCGAAGCTCTCAACTGTGATCGCTACCTCTTTATTCAGGTAGCTCTCCAATTGGCCTCACGACGCTGGGTGGACGCCGCACAGGCAACACCATCTGGAGTACTGCAACGGTCACCCGTCCAAGCACTGACCAGACCCAGAGCTGCTTGACTTCGGTGATCTTACGGGAACCGGTAGACCAGCTCGGCTAGGGCGTTGCCCATACATATATATATATATATATATATATATATATATATATAAAATTCAGAAGCTTTCTATGCAAAGTATTTAAGTATTTTCTTCAATCTGTTGGGAATAACTGAAAATAAACATCTAGGCAGTGCTGAAAAGCAACAATAGTAATATAGTCTTCAATAGAGGGGTAATCACTACATCTTGTATGAGATTCCATAGTAACAAGACCGATAGTAATTTGATTATTATGGTCCCGAATCTGTATATACAAAAATGAATGTTTGTGTGTCTGTTACTTATGATGTTTGTTACACGAATCTACACGCGTTCATTAATTTACACCAAATTTTGCAGAGACGTACATCATAGTACTCACAGTCTAAGAACCGGTGTGACTCCGCCTAGAAGAGACGGAGCAGGGGCTCAGCGGGGACAACAGCGGGGATACTTTCTATTATGTTACGCTGCCAGCAGCCAATGGTAGCGAAGTTGCCACCTGCTATTGGTGATGCTTGTCAGTTATTGCACACCGGTTCTTACGCCGTGGCGACTTTACGTTCTGGGACAGGTCGTACAGGTAGTCCGAGTCGTTTAGTTGTCAGTGTTGCCAACCTACTTTAAAATTCATATTTCTGCGAATGTGTATATATGTATCAGAGCTGAAACTGGGTCAATTTTAATGATCTGGCGACCCGGCCTGACCCGAACATAGGTAATTTGGAGATCCAGTGGCCCGATCCCAAACTTGATCCGATGACCCCATTGATCCAGTCTTGACCCGAATGATTCCGGAACCGATTTTGACCCAAAAACACCAGACTGAAAACTTCGGCGACCCGGTGATCGAATCTTGACCCAATCGACTCGGTAATGACAGTCTTGTTCCAGTAGTATGATGAGTTACTCGATATTGTAATTTGTGAGGTTCCTTGAGAAGTGAGTTTATGTACAGGAACTTCATTTTTGAGGGTTTTAAAAGATTGTAATGCTTTTATGCTATTCAATACTTCAAACACATTTTTGTTTTCAGAATAGCCTTTACCAGGATATTTGCACAACTCCAGTGGCATTTTTGTTCTTTCCTGGATATGAGACTATTTCCATATGTTATTACAATTGTTAGACTTTTTGGCATCGTATTTTTCGTGCTCTGGTTAATAACTCCCACGCTTCCTGTCTCCCCTGAAAGAAAGAATGTTGAAATGCAACAGTGTATGAGGAAAGAATTAAATCTCTACTTCATCATCCGGTTTACAGGGTCAAAATCGAGTCACCGGGTCAAAATCGGGTCACCGGATCATACCGAGTCCCAAGCATAGACCCAGTGACGTGGTCCAAAATTTGACCCGAATGACCCAATTGACCGGTTTCAGCTCTGCACAGGGTTGTATGTATGTGGGGGTTGCATATGCATGTATATATATGTGTCACTTCGAAAAAAATCCCTTGGCAGAGCCGGGAATCGAACCCAGGACCCCACGATCAGATGTCAGCAACGGTAACCACTAGGCCAGCGCGACCGTTATATATGATATATATTATCATTCAAAAATTGAATTTTATAGGAAATAGGTTAGCCACACTGACAACTGGGGTGTTAGGGGACGGGAACACCCACTGTGTTTTTCTATTGTTTCGAATAAAGTTTGTGCATATGAGTCTAACGGAATGGAAGCAATTTAACGATTGTATTTTTTTAAGAAAATTGTCTGTCAACGCTGATCCACTGCATCAATCAAGACGGTTCCGCAGCCTCTGAGCTAATCTAGCCAAGATATTTCCAGTGACAATTCAAACACCTCTGTACACCTCGTAGTTCGTGAAATTTGACACTTGGCAGATGCACGGACTAGGCGGGATTATTCTGTCCTTTTTTATAGCTCCTAAGGGACCTAAAATGAATGTTTGTGTGTTTGTTACTGTTGCTTTTACAAATCTGTGTGTCCATTGATTTACACCAAATTTTGCTTGCAGATGCATTAGATACTGGAAAAAGTCATACAGGTGGTCTGAATTTTCTTTGTTGTCAGTGTTATCAATATTAAAAATTCAATTTTTCAAATTGTGTCCATGTTGTTGGATATATCCGCAGCAAACTTGGCGTAAACATTAATTAGCACAATAGAAAAATATTGTGAGTGTCTCCGTCACCAAGCATCCGAGTTTTCAGTAGGGTTTGCCAAGAAATAGCAAACCCGAAAAGACCTAGCGGGATTTTTCGGGTTGAGCCCACTTGAACTCCCACTTCAAAACCCATCATGTTTTTACAATTTTTAACGAAATAAGGACATGTCATAGAAGTGCTTAGTAATGAAAACTGTTACAATTGAGATTGTAAGGGTGCCGATTGTAAGGTAACCGTCATTATAACTGTAGAATAATTGTTGCTATCTGAAATCCATAGCCCTTTATGAAATTGAAATACAAGGAAGTATTCTAGCTCAGTCAGTACTGCAATACATAGTATTAAATAACATTTTCTCCCCAAATGTTGATTTCATAACCGAACAGAACTATTAGCTCTTAAGTAGATAGATTTTGGTGCTTTTTACTTTCAATCCTTATTAACAAATCAGTTTCAAACGAAATTGAGTCAGCGTAAAAGTAAAAAGTGACTTTTTTGCCACAATAGAAACCTTGCAACAGATACGCTGAAACAGATGAATAATAATTTTCTGGCTTCTTATAATGTAGTCGAAACTTCCTTTGGTAGAAGGAAAATATATATATACAGTATATCGTTCGTTCAGAGCACTGATTTCAACATTTTTCACATCACCGTACAAAGTATAAAGACAGAGTAACAAAGATCAGAAGGCAACAAGATTCCACTTGAAAACCGTCACGTGCAGACACGTGGATTCCCAGGTCTGTTGTCTTGCGGCTTGCCGGTCTCGCTCTGTTCCCAGCACGTTCGGATACGTATGGTGGCTGTGATGACATGCTTTGCTTTATTAAGGGTCAGGTAGCTTGCGAGAAAGAATCGGATGGACCCCCTCTTAGCAACACGTAGATAGATCCCTTCTCCATACATTTTTTTTTACCTTATCTGAACTTCTTACTTTTTCCCAGGAAGACTCCTAGCAACACACGCACTCACACTATCAGTGATGCTACCTTTTGCCCTTTGAGAAACGTGTGAACCTCCTGTTTACTGCATCGAGAGGATCCATAAACAGGCTTCTGCAATTTCACCGCCGTAATCACCTATGGAAATTAGTATCTGCAAATTGCAATGTGTCGTTTGCTTTTCGTACTCTTTGCCGTCTTCAAATATATGATTTGCCTTCCACAGAAAGCAAAGAGGAATCTTGTAACAATTTTCGTATGTTTTACGAGCTTTCATCCAAAAGTTCCATTAACATAACCTAATTTTAGTACTTTATTTTTTTAATGTATCTATGCGAAAGTTTTATCCAATCCGCTAACTTAAATCATTTCTTTCAATTTGATTTCTTTTCTTCCTTTCACTATTTTAATATCATCACGTTCTAAATTGTGTTGAAGTAAAACTTAATCCCGCCCCCTTGTTAAACAAACCAGTCGTTCAGAAAGAACTACGTTCTTGTATTTGTTTTTCAAATTAATCCTTTTGATTGATATGCACATAAACGATTCGCTGACAATGATCTTTAGCTAACCAACTTCGATCTAGGGCTATGCGATTTCCAAATTTCACTGTCGAACATAGGCATCGCTAGCGAGCATTACATATTTATTACATCAAAAAAGTTGTTGAAAATTAGGATCATTCGTACCAAAAGCTCTTTTGAAATCGAATAAAGTTCATTTGAATTTATTTTATGTAATTTATAGGCATCTCAGACTCACTTCGCGATAACGTGGGAGATGTTGGAAAGTAGTCGACCAAGACCTAGTTAGTAGGTACAGACCCGGCATTTGTTTGCTATGTCTGAGGAAAGATCCTGGAAAAACCTGTCAGGATAGGCGTTTATTGGGATCGTTCCCAGGACCTTCCGATTGTTACGCGAATGCTCTACCAACTGAGCTACGGCTACTCGGTGGATATAGTTCATAACAAAGAATTGTTTGAAGTAAAAAATCAACTGAAAAAGAATAACATTGAAAATTTGCTTGAAAGTCACATTTGAATTTTTAAGCTAATCAACGTTTCCCTGGTAACGATTCTATTACTGAACATATTCGGATATTGCCTGAGAACTGTTAAATCAATTTCAACCAAACTTCTACATGATGATTCAGAATATTACTCTCAACATTTTAACCTAATTAAATTGCCGAACTAATTACCTTCCGATGGTAACAGGATGCTATTTATAAAACATTCGCGCATTACGTGAGCGGTTGAACCAATCCAAGACGTTTTGCCATGTTAACCGTTAATGTATTAGCCTTATTAAACATTACTTAGCATTTCCACGTCAACAAGACTCAGTTCTTTAAAGTAATATCACTTAATCAAACACGTCCAAACAGTTGAACTTATTTCAGTCAAACCTGGCATCATGATATATAATTGTATTAAACTCAAACTTTTAGCGATCTATAGTTAAATGTAAGCGCATTACCATTTCCATGGCAAGGTGATTTTTTTTTGTTGTTAAACTCATTTTCTCGCCTCACAAGAGCACAGTCCAACCGATTCAAATTAAAATCTACAAAGCATTAGTGTCAAGACCTTAATTTCCAAACTAATTACCGGTACCGTTTCCATCGTTACGAGACTGAAACAAATTTTTTAAAAAGAAATGAATTAGCATCGATACAAAATCTGCGAATATGATAAACGGTACTACCTCCATTACCTAGCCACATGACTTAAGATAGCTACCGTTCCCGTGGAAACAAGGCTATGTTATTGTCGTTTAACAACGGTTTAAATGGTTCAAATCAAACGGAATAATGTTAGGTACTGTAAAGGCGCTACTCAAACATAAATTTCCGGACTAAATATAGGTCCAGTAGGAAGACAAAATATTTATTTTTATATCAATTTGGTCGTATATTTAGCTTAAAACTTAACTTTGAGTTAGCTAATAACACCCTGGATTTTGCCTCTTTTGTACATAGTGATAGGAGAGAAAGAAAATTATTTTCCTGTTGTGTGTGGGGAGGAATATAGCCTAGATCTTATTTCCTTTTCTTTTAAGCAGTTTTTCGTATGATATACTGTTACGTAAGTAACTGTGTGCTTCAGAATCGTAGGCAACTTAACATATAACCATCCCACCATTCACTTCGTTGTCGGAGAAAATTTCAAGCAAGAAATACCTTCAGACTGGCGTGCAACAAAGATTCAACTAAGTATTTATTTTAATTATTTAATGTGCAATGAATGACCATTGTGGCTAGTAGACTATCTATCACTTCAATCCGCCTGAAATCTGAGAAATGTTATTTCGAGAAGGAGTATTATCCTGGTATTCACCTCATAGGACTATAAGTATTGCTGGAAATATCTCTGTCAAAATGGCTGACATTATAGGGTTTGAAATTACGCCTCATTCCAAGTGCTTGCGCTAAATAGAGCTGTTCGCCATTACATCGCATTGCGGATGAATATACATCCCATTAGTGACAGAGAAGCACGCTTACTCTTAACTTGTCTCATCTCTTCATAATTATGTGTTATCATCTTCTACTTTCTCTTAGAGATTATTTTATGGAATTTTAGGTTTTTATGTTCTAAATATAGCGGGCGATGAAAATACGCGGACGCTGTCTTTGGTAATTTTTTTGCTATGCAGAAAGTTCTACGGTGCATAGTTTTCGTGTAATCAAGGGAAAATGCTTTTGAAGTTGGCAATATTAGATTATACCTACACAAGAGTCTATTTGGTTAATACATAATGTGTTAGCGGGGACATTTTTCACAATTATCTGACATTAAATGAGATAATAGATAAATTATCACTAAATTACAAATTACTCACTAAATTACAAATCTGTGTTCCATCTCTCAGGTGAGAAAATTGCTATTTTATTCATCAGTATCTTCACGTTTTACAGAAAACGAAAGACATTCCGCAATTAAAATCATGAGGAAGGGGGTTAATTTTTGCCCTGAAAGATGCATATCACAGAGAATTGGACAAAGTGGCATAACATATGTTTGGCTAGTTCATTAGGTTTAGGGTTCGAACCCCAACTGGAGCATGAATGTTAGTTGATTTTAGAAAACTTAGTAGCTCATAAAATTGTAATACACGAAAGTAATTCGTTATTGTAATGGCTTTCGCAATTAAAGTTCAGCATAATCCCACTACCTGTGTTCGAAAGTCCAAAGTCAATTCCGGAATTCGGAATCACTTGGATTCCGAAAATTCCCGAAAATCTGACTTTCCGAAATTCCGGATTTCCGACTTTCAGGAATTACGGAGTACCGATTTTCCAAAATCCCGACTTTTCGAAATTCCGATTTACTGGAATTTCGACTATACGAAATTCCGCCATTTCTGAATTCCCAGAGCCGTGGTGACCCAATGGTAAATGGTTCAGCTCTGGCGCTTGAGGTCGTCGCTTCGATCCCTGATTGTGCCATGTGGGTTTTTTGGTGGACAAACACGGTGTGTGTTGGTTTTCTCCGTGTTCTTCTGTTTCCTCCTTCTTTCTCCAGTCCACCAATCATCCCATCATTATCCACCCGGTCTGAGCCAATTAACTTGAAATTCATAATTTGGAATTCCGAAATGCAAACTTTCCAAAATTCCAAAAATTCCGACAAAATTTGAACACAAAACATTCAATTTTATTTAAGGCTTTTAGGCACTTCAGGCTCACGCGTTCATCGTCAGAATTCATTACACTGTATTACTACACCTTATCCAGCAAGTTTTAAGATGTCTTGTCGACCTGTCTGCTGCTGGTTAACCGTTCTTTTCTATCGTTTGGTGATAATGCTCGACATTCCGAAATTCCGACATTGCAAAATTCCGGTGTTCCGACTTTCCGGAATTCCGAATTTCCGGAATAGCAGAAATTGTCATTCTGATTCCGGAATTCTGATTGCCATTCCGGAATGTTCCGGAATTCCGAACACCCCTAAATCCCACCGAAAATAAGATACATCCTATAACTGTCGCACACGTGACATAATGAAAACTGGTCCATGAAGCATTTTTTTAAAAATAAAAATAGATACACATTCAAGTAAAAAACATAGAAAGGAAAAACTTGCACAGAAGCTATGGTAAAGGTAATGCTATCCCTTATGCGATGCACACACGCCGTGAATGGCGCATGGGGGATGTGGACGTAGCGCCCCACATATTCTCGACCTACAGCATGAGTGAGATGGGGGGTTATCAGTTGAACGCTCGTCCGCCTTTACTTCCCAAAGTGACCAGAACTGCCAAGGATACTCTGGTACTCAGTTTCATAGGAGGCTGAGTGCCCCTCAAAGTGCCAGGCATAGGAGCACTGAAGAAAAGTTTCCAGCGTCCTGGCCGGTATTTTTGCACCCGGACCGCCCCATTATCTCATTATCTGATGGAATTTGTAATATGAACAATTTACATGACTGAAAGAAGGTGGAAATGACAAAGTTAGTGTACAAATGGGACGTTCCATAAGTGTCACGTAAGGTACTACGAGAGTTGTTTTCTTTTTCCTGAGGGACAAGGATTAAATCAAAATTTCCCTGGGGCTTTTTAATAATCAAACTTTTTAATGATCAAGCCCCACAACCGAGCTTTTCATCTTTAACCGACGAGGTAGGTCTATAGAATGTTCGTCTTGTAAGCGAGAAGACCCAGACTTGAGTTTCGGTGCAGGCAATCCTGAATGAGGTTTTCTCCTTGGTCACACCAGAGAAATGCTGGGGTGGTACCTTGAATAAGACCAACGCTGATTCCTCTTGGTGTTATTTTGTTAAATGTATCCAGTGTAAAATGGTCACAATTGCGCTGTATCTGGAGACTGTTAAATGAATAATTTAAAAATCCATTTTCCCACCAGAATTGAAACCGATTCACTTTTGGTGACCAGCCCGATCCGAACATAGGTAACCCGGATACCCGGTGACCCGGCACGAAATTGGACCCGAATGACCCGGTCTGGGAAATATAACTAACTGGGAATTTCGGCGTCGTATTTTTAGTTTCTTAAAAAAAAAAACTGTTCCAACATAAGGAAATAATTAACAATGTCTGGGTTACTGGGTGGAAATCGGGTCACTGGATCAGATCGGGTCCGGAGCCTAGACTCGGTGACCCGGTTCAAAACTTAACTCGATTAACCCGGAGATGTGTTTCAGCTCTGTTCCCCACTACCATTACTTTCAATTAATTCCGCAATTTATGCTGTTTACATATGTCCTTTTTTTCTGTCATTATTCACTTTATTGCATACTTCAAAATGTCTGGGTTCTTATCCCTGAGATACGCCTACCATAGGTTAGGAATCACTTCATTGGAGGCGGACGAGATAGCCGCGCGTTCTAAGGTTTTAGGCTAGCGACTCGAAGGTCGTGGGTTCGAATCCCGCCTTGGGCATGGATGTTTAACTAGGTGTATAGGACCAATCGTGACAGGCCGAAGTCGAAAGTTATTCAACTGTCTCGTACAAAAATTTATTAAAGTTTTTACTTAATTGGAGAATAGTAGGCCTATTGTCTTACAATTTGCCAAAGAATAATCCGGTAATCTCCGTGGGCACGAAGTCTTATTCACATTAAAGATTAACATATTTAAACGCGGTATTGGGTTTCTGCGATTTCTCATTGTTTGTGCGTGTGTTCTAAAAGATTACTATTCTTATGTTGATACAAATATGGTTTACAGTACACCAGGACTTTTTTTTTTTTTTTTTTAGTTATCGATTTATTTCAAAGGCAGAATAATTTTCCCACACAGAACAAGTTTCTCATCCTATTGTTACACATTATAGCACCAGAGCAAATTTTGTTTCCAAATCGTGTAGCAGATGTTTCGTGTAACAGCTGCTCAGTGGCTCCACTGACGGTGGGAACTGGAAATACTAGTCGGTAGAGAGTCAGTCCATCGTGTGAAACTAAGAATTGACGCTGTTTATGAACCCTAGTGATTTTAGCGGCTTTGTACTTCATTGTTCTTATCTGGAGGACGCGGGGGAACCTTTTATTTTCATCAATGGCTCTTGTCAGTAATAGATACGTAACTTCATTCTAGTGTGACGAGAGAAAGATTGCTTTCGTTCATTTATTTTATTTAACTTTCACAAAACTCTGTTCACCAAGTACGGAAGACTTAGACAATTTGTCTTTAACAAATAAAACTTAGATTTGAATCAATCAAGATCACAAATGAGAAAATTCATACAAAAGAACCAATAAAATTTAATATATATATAATAATAATAATAATAATTCACAGCCATATTCAATCCACTACTGGATGAGGCCTCTCCCGAAGTTTATATATATTCCAACACGATGGAGGCTGACCAGACGTGTTGGGATATATATAAACTAAAAACTAGGCACATCAGAGCACGTGATCTAGAATTTTATGGCATTGTCTTGTCTTGCTGAATTTTACTTATAAATTCACATCCATACATCAATGGTAGAGCGCTGACCTCTGGTGCTTGACAAACACCGTGTGTGTGGGTTTTCTCGGGATTCTCCCGTGTCATCCCACTTTCTGCATTTCACCAATCATCCCATCATCATCCATCCGGAATGAGCCTAAGTTGCCTAAAGGACTTAAAAAATTAATTCAAAGTCAATTCACATCCATACAGAGAGTTACAGAATTCCCTTGACAAAATTTCTTAGAACACTTTCCAGCACACAAAAAATCTCTTAAAGTTGCGTTTGAGCCCTCATTGTTGGGGTATTGGCAAAGAATGTAGTTAAAATAATAATTTCCAAAATGTAGTTAAAATAATAAGTAACTGTCAACTGAAAGAAAATAAGAAGTATCGTATAAATGCGGCTATATTTCTTTCAGTCAATTTAATAACTATTTTGCTACAGTCGTCTAGAACAGTAGTCTATAGTGAGTTACTTAAATGAGAAAATTGAAAATATATCTAAATAATGCAACAATAGTAATATCATATTCAGCGGCTTTCTGTCCACTGCTGGATGAAGGCCTCCCCCTTTTTCTTTCCACATATCTCGGTCTGCTGCTATCTTCATCCATGTACTTCTTGAAAAACGCTTGATTTCATTTCACATCTATAATTTGGACGTCGTCTCGGTCGCTTCTTTTCTCTGGAAATCCAATATAGTATATTTGTTGTCCATCTTCCATCTGTTCGTCTAGCTATGTCATCGACCCATCACCACTTCATCTTCTTCGCAGTGTTGATCATATCTTCTACTTTTTTGTGCGCGAACCCATTCACTTGTATTCCTGTCCCTCCTAGTTATTCCTAGCATTCGTATCTCAACTGCTCTTTCTGTAATTATTAGTCTTTGAGTCGTTTGCGCATTCAGTATCAAAGTATACATCTTTATATAATCACAGGTAAGACACATTGATTATAAGCTTTACACTTAAGACACATTGGTAGTTTGCTTTTGAAAATCAAATTTAGTCTTCCAAACGAGCTCCACGTGGAAGGAAGGAAATGAATGACAAATTGTTATCCACGTCATTTTTCATCTTCTATTTATTTCATCCGTCAACTTAGCATTCGATGTCTTGAACTGCCCTAGGTAAACATACTCATCACTCATCAATTATGCCTATTGTCTCTCCGTGAATCATTTTTTTTCTTTTCTTAGTATGTTAATTGTACATTACTTTTCTTTTAATCAAATTCATTTTAAGGCCTATTTTCAAACTCTCATTACTCAGCTATTCCATTCTGGCTTGTAGTTCGTCTGCATTTGAAGCAAACAAGATGATATCATCAGCGAATCTTAGGTGATTAAGGTATTCGCCATTGATCTTTATTCCAAATTCATCCCAGTTTAAATTTGTAACACTCCCTCCTGTACCACAGAAAATACTTTCAGATATCTTGAATCACCTTGCATTTCGAACATTAAATTTTCACTCTCTTGATGTAGTTTAATGACAGATGTGGCAGTCAAGTAAATAATTTGCAGTAATTTAATGTATGCACCTTCGATGCCTTGATGCTCAATAATTTAAGTACTGCTGACAAGGAGACCGAATCGAAAGCCTTTTTAAAATCTATGAATTCCAGACATCGTGGAAGTTCATATTCATTAGTCCTTTCCATAACTTCATTCAATACTTATATGTGACTCATTGTGCTAAATTTACGACAAATCCGCAAGTCTCGTTCAATACGATTCAAAATTACTTTGATGAACATTTTGCATAGATATGACAGCAAAATTAATTGGTCTGTAATTTTCAACGCGTTCTATCCCCTTTCTTGTACAACAAAATAGCATTACCGGTATTCCAACTTAAGGGTATTTCTCTCTTTCTCAGGCACATTGAGAATAATTTCGCAAGTTACTCTTTCATTTAACATCTCTGCCGTGAGTCCATCATCTTCTGGCGATATTCCGTTCTTCATTCTTCGAACTACTTTATTCACTTCTTCCTTCATTATGTCTCGGACATCTACATCATTTTCTTCTGAACCTTCGTGTCTTAGTTCTTCATCGGAGTAGTACAGTCATTTGCAATAATAAGTGGAGGTTCGATAGAAATACCAGCTCATTCCTCCAGGAGAATTGTATCACTGTATACTTAATAGTTTGACAACCAACATGACAGTAACAATATGCTCGAAAGCATGGCATGCCACAAAATATTACTCCATTTGAATGAAGAAACAATGAGCCGTTCAGCATCATTTAGAGAACCGCGAGATAAATAGGCAGAAAATTCACGCTAAATTCTAAGACATAGGAATTAATGCAAAATAAGGAAAATAATAATAAGGTCATCATGCAGAAATCGCCATTATTCATTGTATAAAACATGTTTTGTTCAAACACACACAGAAAGAGAGAGAGAGAGAGAGCAAGAGGAGGCAGGAAGAGAGAGAAAGCATGGCAGAAGACGGGGAAACATCGAAAAAAGAGAGGAGAAAAGAAAGAAAGAGGGAGAGAAAAGTGGCGGAAGGCATGGAAATAAATGAAATTTTAATGCATATGAATATACAGTCAGCGTAGTAGGATAGGAAAAGGGGTTAGAAATAGCGATAAATTGTTTAAAGGTATAGGGATACTACTGGGATTTCGCTGATGTGAAATTTTATATTACAACACTCTTATAATATATATACATTGGTAGGATCGTAATATTATATATATATAGCAGGGATTCAGCTGTAAATAAAAATATGAATATAAAGGTTAGTAATGTTATAAAAAATATATAAACTAGAAAGGAAAGCAATAGCGAAAATAGTTAGCTAGTATAATGAATAAAAATGATAAGAAATAAACTAAAATAATAAATAAAATAGTAAACAATATCTGGTGATGTGTGACTATTAAACGTGTAACTGAATGGATAAAAGGAAAAGGGAATTAAATAAATAAACAATAATAAAAACACAAGTAATAAAGTAAAAGATACACTAAATAAATGAATTAATGTAAATAAACAATGTAACAAACTCAAGTCAAATCAAACTAAACAATGTACAGATACAAATAAAAATGGAGAAAATATATTCCCCCCAAACCGCGGAGAAAAGGGTATAGGTTTGTCTCAGGGAACTACGCCAAGAAAAAAATTAATCCCTACTCTCCTTCTCTCACTTCTTTTTTTAGTAATATTGGAAATTATAAATGCGCAAAGGTCCTTCCGTGTCCGTGCCTCGACGCCGAGTCAGGGGTCGAGCCGGGGAGATAAACTGGGGATTGGCCTGCCCCAGTCCTGTGGAGAATCCGTTTCAGATTTGCTGTACCCATCAGGCGCGCGAAGCAGGGTTGAGCAAATAATGATGAGAGGCAGGGGTGGTGGAGGGCCCCCTAAATAAAAAATAATACAGTCTGCATCTCTTCCGCTGCACACCACTTTCTCTGTCTTGTGTTTTCTCCATTTACGGGATAAATCTCTTTCAGGAGCAATCGCGAACATCATTTAAAGCGCCAAATTCCTTGAAGAAAATAATGGAAAATCTAGGTTGGGAATCGAACCCAGAACCTTCAGAACGAGAGTCTAACACGCTGTTCACTTAGCTACAATGACCATAACAAATGTTATGTTAAATCAACCATTAAACACGCTGGCAGCGAGTTACCCCCGGTTCCATTTGAAGTTTGAATATTATTTATGACCTTTAGGCATCTGTCGCTCAGGCCCCCCAGTTCCATAAAAAATGATCTGCAGATCAAGATCAAGCAGGAATTAAGCTACCATCTTGAGAATTTACTGTTGCACCAACCTATTGCGAATATAACATTCTAATAATTCAACACTAATGAACTAGTGTTTATAACAATTAGCACAGAGAGAATGAACACGCCAGAGCTGAGACGGGTCATCGGGTGAGTCGGGTGATGCAAGTCAGGTTATGGACCGTCACCGGTTCTAGGATTCAAATCCGTTCTGACTCGATGATTCGATTGAGACCCAATAACCTGGGGGACAAAGAAGATATTTTAATTATTTCCTTGCGTTTCAACAATGTTTTTTCAAGTGTGACCAGGAACGGAGATGTTACCCCCAGAGCATGAAAAATGCGTATTGGCAGTGATAGATAAATATAGAAGCAAAATATTGCTAAGTTCATAGCTGATATTTGGAAATAACCTGCTTCTTTCTGTAGGGTGTGGTAATTCCAAAGTGCACGTCGAAATTTATTAATTCGACGACTTATAGTCAAATGAGTACCCACTGATATCCGAAATAACAAAAAGCCAGGAAAAATGAAAGAAACAATAACATCCTATGCAGTAATTTCGCCCTGCAAGTTCATAAGGCAAACTTATAAAAATAAGTATAATTATAAATATCTATACATTTAAAAGGTTTGCTAAAAAAAAAAGGTTTGTCCAGTCCGTCCGGCCGTTCTTCTGCACCGATTTTGATCATTCTATTTTACGTATTTTCAGATTATCATGTAGATGAGCCATCAAGAAATCGCATTCCTCTCCGTCAAGTCTGAACTGAAGGAGAAGTGTTTGAGTGTTCTCATCTACACAATAAATGGGGCGTAGCCCCCAAAACTTACCAAGCTAAGGGCGCAGTCTGCCGCGTGGAAGCGAGTATTGTTGAGTGTCCCAATGACTGTTGCCAACATATTTTATTCACCCCGCACCAACGGCCGGGTACTTTTGCTCATTATTATTATTACTATTCTTATTGTTTAGAATTTAATTTTAAGGCCTTTAGGAAAGATCGGGTCAAGCCGGATTAATGATGATGTGGTGTTTGGTGAAATGAAGAAAATGAGAGGAAACGGGAGAATCCCGAAAAACCAACCCTATATCTGCGGTATTTTTGGAAATATATCGAGCAAACCTGCACATTTCGACTCAGACCAATTTAAATCGTTTTAAAATGTATTTAAATGGTTTTCATGCATTTTCGGTACCACCGGCCGCCATCTTGAAAAAACTGACTTTTTCCTAATCTTCGGTGTTTATGGAAAAATTTCAACCTAACCAACATATTTCGACTCAAAGCAAAGTACCTCAATTGTTTTCATTTATTTTCGGTACCTTCGGCCACCATCTTTAAAAAATATACTTTTCCCTATATCTTCGGCGTTTATGGAAATATTTCCATTAAACCAACATATTTCGATTCAAAACGATGTACCTCAATGATTTACAATTATTTGTGGTATCCTCGGCTACCATCTAGAAAAATAGACTTTTCCCTATATCGTCGTTGTTCATTGCACAATTTCAACCAAACCAACATATTTCGACTCCAATCCATGTACTTGAATGTTTTTCATTCATTTTAGTTCAACCGACCGACATCTTTAAAAAATATACTTTTCCCTATATCTTTATAGGAATATTTCAACCAAACAAACATATTGTTGTATGAAAGATAATTTGGTCACTTAGACTATCTAAACAGTAACTTGGAATGACCTGCGTAGGAAACGAACTCATAAACACAAAAATCTTCAAGAAACAATTAACAATTTATTGGTATTTTAAGCACAGAGTTAAGTTTGAGAAACTACAACAATTTAGTATAGCTGCTTCTATGCTTAGAAGCCTTGTTAACTGATATCCAATAAAGACAAAATATTTGTGAAGTCCAACAAGTTAACTGACTTGTAATATTTGTCTTGACTAACAAGTATCAACTAATTTTCAAAGTTCCTTCAGGCAATTAAGCACAAAACAGAATTACTCGAAGATTATAATGCCAACAAGAATCAGAGACAAAAATAATAGTTACCTTCAGTGGAAAAGGGGAGAATGAATGCGACAATTCTCTCCCGTACAGACCCTTTTATGATTTCAGAATTTTACACTTTGAGCCCCACCACGTGAGTTACTTACTTGTCACGTAGACCACTTTGCCTTAACATATGCTAGTTACAAAACCTTTTTAATATAATTTTTACTGCACGTGGAGGGCTAGCCTCTAACAGAGTACTCTCACAAAACAATAGTTTTATTCATAAATATTACACGTGTATTTAGCTTGTCACGAGGCTAATTCTCTTCTGTACTTTTACCCAAGAAAAGACAAGAAAAGGACACGGTAGAGAACATCTGAAGGTTACTGAATACATTGAACAAACACCAAGACATTTATCTAAAAGCCATTTACTCGTGCGACCTTTAACCTAGTTCTCTTTGCTTCAGTCTGTCTTCCCAAAACCAAATATACGAAGAGCATTATTATACCGATGTTTCATCTCTTTCCTAAATTCTACCATAATGTCATATATTTAATAAAACACACAAATTAATAATTATACACAATATTTACATTTGTCATCCTCTCTCCAAATTGTTTTATTACCTGGGTAGGTGGTAGGGGTGATTAATCAAAACAGGTGAAGACCGCATAAGAATAAGAATAAGAATAAGAATAATGAAACATTTATACAGAAAACCCCCATTAATAGGACAATATTTCGACTCAAAGCGATGTACATCAACGTTTTTTTATTTATTTTCGGTACCTTCGGCCGCCATATCGAAAAAAATAGACTTTTCCTTATGTCTTTGGCGTTTATGGGAATATTTAAACCAAACCAACATATGTCGACTCAAAGCGATGTACCTCAATGGTTTTCACGTAATTTTGGTGCCGTTGGATTCGTCATGATCAGAAACGATGAGGAAACAATGAATGTGATAGAGCTTAAGCCATAAACTATTGGATACATAATGTCTGAAACCGCGGAATAAACTACAACTTTGCCCCTAAAATTGGTAGGTCCTATCTATTAACAGTCGCTTGGTATTCTCCACTTGTGCCCCTCCTAGATCTCAGAAACTACAAGTCCGACAGAGATGGTCTATACACCGTTGGATTCGTCATGTTCTGCGACAGTGAGTAAAACAAAGAATGTGACTCTAAAACTGGCAGGTCCTTTTAATCGCTTAGTATTCTCCATTTGTGCCCCTACCATATTTCAGTAGCCACAAGTTCGACAGAGATAAGCCATACACCGTTAGAATTGTCATGACACCGGTGGGAAAATCTATGACTTTGACTGAAACTGGCAGAGCCCGGCATTCGCTTAGTAACCTCCATTTGTTACTATGATTTTAACATTTTCTTTTGTATACATTATAAGATAATTTTAATTTATACGGTGACGCTTTGGTTTTGTCTACAATAAAACCATTGCTTAGCTTGTTCAATATAGCAAAACTTGTCTTGTTCAAACACACACAGAGAGGGGGAGAGAGAGAGAGAAAGAAAGAGAAGTTACATATACACACATAACCGAACAAAAACAGACAGAAAAAGAACTAAAGGAAGAGACAGACACGATAAAATCTAAGAAAAAAATGCGAGGAAAATTGATATTAATCATGAAACAATTTAATGGATGTATTACGATCAGACACACATACCAGGTGTGTAAATATGAAACCAAAATTTGTGTATAGACGGCGTTAGCTGTCACTGTGGTTACCGTAAAACTGCGTCCTTGGCGCCACTTGCTTGTTTTGATTGCTGATAACGATTTGCAACTCTCAACCAGACAAGTTTCATGTCATAGTGTAGTGTTTAATAGCGTTGAACATGGCGCAATTTCTACCTACAAACTACGATGTGCGGACAGCATTGATTTTTTGTTACCATTTGAAGAAAACTGCTGTAGAATCGCATCGCATGCTTGTCGAAGCTTACGGTGATCATGAATACACAGTGCTAAGCTTACTTGCTCTTGGTAAGTCACAGTGCTAAGCGTGGTATACAAAATTTAAAAGTGACGATTTTGACGTGAGAAACGAAGAACATGGAAGACCACCGAAAAAGTTTGCAGACAGCGAATTGCAAGCTTTGTTGGATGAGAATGACACTCAAACGTAACAACAACTCGCGGATCAATTAAATGTGACACGAGAAGCAGTTTCCATACGTTTAAAAGCCATGGGCAAGATTCAGAAGGTGGGAAAATGGGTTCCACATGCATTGACTGAACGACAGCAGGAAATCCGAAAAACCACTTGCGAAATTCTGCTCGCCAGGTACAAAAGGAAATCATTTCTCCATCGAATTGTGACTGGTGACGAAAATTGAATCTATTTCGAGAATCCTGAGAGTAAAAGATCATGGGCCAGGAGAATCGGTGACATCAACTGCAAGACCAAATCGCTATGGACGGAAGACAATGTTTTGTGTTTGGTGGGATCAGAAGGGAGTGATCTATTATGAACTGCTGTAACCTGGTGAAACCGTTAATACCCAACGTTACCGACAGCAAATGATCGATTTGCATCAAGCTTTGCGTGAAAAACGACCAGAATATGACCAAAGACAACATAAAGTGATTGTGCTTCGCGATAATGCACCCTCCTACACAGCAAAACCGGTCAAGGAAACGATTGCGACGTTTGGCTGGGAAATCCTTCCGCATGCGGCTTACTCACCAGACTTGGCGCCTTCCGATTTTCACTTATTTACATCCATGGAACATGCACTTGCTGACCAGCGCTTCACATCTTACGAAAATGTACGAAAATGGCTTGATGACTGGTTTGCAGCACAAGATGCACAGTTTTTTTGGTCTGGCATCCACACATTGCCGGAACGATGTCAGAAATGTATCGCTAGCGATGACCAATATTTCGAATAAAATAGTTCTTAGCATTGTCATCCAATCACTGTATCTATTCTGTATATAAATTCCGGTTTCATATTTATGCACCAGGTACTTATTAACCTCTCGATTGTCCAATAACCTGCATTTCGGGGCCAGGGCATCATTCTCATACAAGTATATTTTTTAAAAAGTCGTGACTTAACTGAAATTCGAACCTAAAATTCCAACAACTTAACCACTGTACTATATAGGACTTAGTTTCCTACTTACTTAGATCATGTTATAATTGTATTTGTCATCGTCAGAAGAAAGAATATTGACGCCAGTAGCGTGGAAAATTCTTATTCACTAGCTCAGAAACTTTTGCAAGGTTACACTCAATTTGATGTAATAGTACCGACAGCTTGGATGCTTGTCCGCAAGTTCTGCACTTTAGTCATTTCATGAAAAGTAGTTACTAGTAGGAACTATGGACTAGCAGGAAAAGTATTTTGTCCCGTCCAGAACTCGAATTCATGCTATTTTAGTGTTGATTTAGAAAACAAACATCTTAATAATGAGCTACTTTAAAGCTGGCAAGATGTTACCAAGATTGGTATTCTTAAAATACCTCCAGGAGACTGACTGGTTCTCAACAATACTAGTCCACTAGTTCACTTGCTATCAGCTACAAGTCTAAATTTCTCAAGTTCTAATAATTTTTTCTACCTCAAAAAATCCCACCACTAGTAGCTTGTTGGTTACTTTCACAAATCACGTGACCAATCTCGCCAGTGTATAATACGACCTCTCCATAGAGAATATAGAAAAACCTTAATACGCCCCGTAAGCTATTACAACGCTCTGTTATTCAGAAGTTTGAAAGCTTAAAAGATGAAAAATAACATGCGCGTATTTATATATACATATACATGATGACCTCGTTAATATCAACTTTTTCACAACACACATGAGTAAGTTTAAACATCAAAAACTTACTTTAAAGAACAGAAAGGACTGAAAAAAGATTCTGTGAGCAGTATCAGTGTTTGATTCCATGTTTTATATCATTGGCGCGGTGGCGTAGTCAGGTAAGGCACGATGCTTCTGAACATTTACCAGGTACGTAAATATGAAACCGGAATTTATGTACAGAAAAGATACAGTGATTGGATAACAATGCTAAGAACTATTTTATTCGAAATATTGGTCATCGCTAGCGATACATTTCTGACATCGTTCCGGCAATGTGTGGATGCCAGAACAAAAAAACTGTGCCTCTTGTGCTGCAAACCAGTCATCAAGCCATTTTCGTACATTTTCGTCCGATGTGAAGCGCTGATCAGCTGATCAGCAAGTGCGTGTCCCATGGTTGCAAATAAGTGAAAATCGGAAGACGCCAAGTCTGGTGAGTAAGCCGCATGCGCAAGGATTTCCCAGTCAAACGTCGCAATCGTTTCCTCGAACGGTTTTGCTGTGTGGGAGGGTGCATTATCGTGAAGCACAATCACTTTATGTTGTCTTTGCTAATATTCTGGTCGTTTTTCACGCAAAGCTTGATGCAAATCGATCATTTGCTGTCGGTAACGTTGGGTATTAACGGTTTCACCAGATTACAGCAGTTCATAATAGATCACTCCCTTCTGATCCCACCAAACACAAAGCATTGTCTTCCGTCCATAGCGATTTGGTCTTGCAGTTGATGTCATCAGTTCTCCTGGCCCATGATCTTTTACTCTCAGGATTCTCGAAATAGATTCAATTTTCGTCACCAGTCACAATTCGATGGAGAAATGATTTCCTTTTGTACCTGGCGAGCAGAATTTCGCAAGTGGTTCTTCGGTTTTCCTGCTGTCATTCAGTCAATGCATATGGAACCCATTTTCCCACCTTCTGAATCTTGCCCATGGCTTTAAAACGTATGGAAACTGCTTCTCGTGTGACATTTAATTGATCCGCGAGTTGTTGTTACGTTTGAGCGTCATCCTCATCCAACAAAGCTTGCAATTCGCTGTCTGCAAACTTTTTCGGTGGTCTTCCACGTTCGTTTCTCACGTCAAAATCGTCACTTTTAAAATTTGTATACCACGCATAGCACTGTGACTTACCAAGCGCATGATCACCGTAAGCTTCGACAAGCATGCGATACTATTCTGCAGCAGTTTTCTTCAAATGGTAACAAAAAATTAATGCTGTCCGCACATCGTAGTTTGTAGGTACAAATTGCTCCATGTTCAACGCTATTAAACACTACACTATGACATGAAACTTGTCTGGTTGTGAGTTGCAAATCGTTATCAGCAGTCAAAACAAGCAAGTGGCGCCAAGGACGTAGTTTTACAGTAACCACAGTGACAACTAACGCCGTCTATGCACAAATTCTGGTTTCATATTTACACACCTGGTATAACTTTGCCGCCGAGAGCACGAATGACACAGCTGAAAAATGTATATATATATATATATATATATATATATATATATATTATTTTCACGAAAGATAATAGTAAAGTGATAGACTAATAATAATTGGTTTAGTTCATTTTTAATAGTTTTAGTTTACATTCCTGCTTCTACTTGTGAGTTTGTTCTACCACAATATATTAAAATTTTATTTAATCTATATGTCCTTTAATTAATATTACACACTTTGAAATGACAATGAATTTGAATTTTATTTATGTCCTTTAGGCGTCTAAGGCTCAGGCTGCAATAGGGAAGGGAAAAGGATCGGAAATTCCTCAGTCACACCAGACAAATGTAGGGATTGCACCTTCAACATAGGCCCTGGCCATTACCTTCCCAAATCCTTTCCCCTTTCCTATCCAGGCCTGAGACTCATATACCTAAAGGACATAGAAAAATCAAATTCATTGTCAATTCAAACCGCGTAATGTTAATTCAGTTTCAATATATCATGGTAGAAGAAACTCACAATAGAAGCAGGAATGTAAACTAAAATTATTAAAACGAACTACACCTATTACTATCAGCATATCTCTTTACTATTATCTTTCGTGAAAATAGGTAAAACAAATATATTTTTCAACTGTGGGTTTCGCGCCCTCGCCGAAAAAAAATTATAAATGTTCAGAAGTAGCATGCCTTAACAGACTACCCCACCGCGCCAATGAAATAAAGTACACAATCAAATACTGATATTGCACACAGAATCTTGTTTCAGTCCTTTCGGTTCTTTAAAATAAGTTTTTGATGTTTAAACTTACTCATGTGTGTTGTGCAAAAGTTGATAATAGCAAAGACATCAAGTAATGATGTATATATACACACGCGCATGTTAATTTTTCATGTTTTTTGCCTCCATACTTCTAATTTTAAGGCGTTATAATAAGTTACGGTCGTGTCAAGGTTCTCTACGGGCGGGTCGTATTATATACTGGTGAGTTTGGTCACATGACTTGTGAAAATAACGAACAAGCTACTAGTGTTTTTTTTGTTTGTTTTTTTGTGAGAAACAGAAATTATTAGAACTTGTGAAATTTAGACTTGTAGGTGGCAACTAGTGAACTAGGCTCCTGGTGGTATGCTAATAAGACAAATCTTGGCACTTTCTTACTAAGACGTTTGCTTTCTAAGTCAACGTGAAAATAGCATGAGTTCGAGTCCTGGTCGGGACAAGAATACTTTTCCTGATAGTCATTAGTTCTGCTAAAAATTTCATTTCATAAAATGACTGAAGTGTAGAATTTGCGGGCAAGCATCCAAGCTGTCTGTACTATTTGGACAAACTGAGTGTGACCTTCCAAAATCTTCGAAGCAGACATACAAAGTAGTGAATAAGAATTTCCCACGCCACTGGCGTGAATTTTCTTTCTTCTGACGATTACAAATACAATTATAACACGGTCTTAGTAAGTAGGAAATTAGGTCCGATGTAGTATAGTGGTTAACTTCTTTTATATCTCCTTCTCTCTGTTTTTGTTCGGTTTTCTGTGTATGTGTAATTTCTCTCTGCGTTCCTCTCTCTCTCTCCCTCTCATTTCCTCTCATTCCCTCTCTCTCCTCCTCTCTTTGTGTGTTTGAAAAAGGCAAGTTTTCATGCATTGCATAAAAACAGATTTCTGCTTGATGTCCATATTATTATTTTCCTTCTACTGTATTTGCATTGATTCTCATCTCTTAGGACTTAACGTGAAAGGAATTTCTTCTTATCAATCTCGTGGTTCTCTAGTCCGCTATCGGAGGTGGATAATAATAATAATAATAGGACCGCGCTGGCTTAATGTTAGAGCGCTCACCTCTGGCGCTTAGGGTGGTCGGTTCAAACTCTACTCATGCCATGTGAAATTTCTGGTAGACAAACACCGTGTGCGTGGGTTTTTCGAGGTTCTCCCGCTTCCTCCCATTTTTTCATTCTACCAAACACCACATCATCATACATCCGGGCTAACCCAAAGTTGCCTAAAGGTCCGAAAAATTAAATGCAAATTCTAAGTAATAATCATTATTATTATTATTATTATTAATAATAATAATAATAATTATTATTATTATATGCTTGTCTTTTGAACTTGCAGGGCGAAATTACTATATGAGATGTTATTGTTTCTTTCATTTTTCCTGGATTTTTTGTTATTTCGGATATCAGTGGGCAGTATTTTTTCTATAAGTCGTCGAATAAATAAATCTCGGCGTGCACTTCGGAGTTACCACAACCTACAGGAAGAAGCCGGTTATTTCCAAAGATCAGTTATAAACTTATCAATATTTGGCTTATGTATTTATCTGCCAAAATGGTATCTCAGTTTGCAGTGAGGTGGCGTGGTGGATGGTCATGCCCCGTCTCCACTCAAAAGCGGACTGTCTCATCGTGGTCGTGTTTCACTTCGACCTATGAGTTTGGTGTTGACGTGTTTAGAGTGTTATTAGTGAACAAAATTTCAACGTCAGTGAACTTTGAAAATGTATTTCAGTGCTTTAAGTCAGAGACCTCATCTTGGGGACGTTCATGAAGCGATATTTAACCAAATTGGAGTTGAAGAAGACGACGTTGAAGCCCTAGGCATGTAATTTCAGACGAGCGATATATATGATACTTGAAGGTAAAACGGCAAGAATTAGTGAATGAATTGATTGCAAAGTGTAATGGTGAATTGATATTCTACTTAGACAGTGTAAGATACGTTTTTCCAGTTACGGAAGTTAGTCCAGAGTTCATTCCTTTTGTTATGTACAGTGTGCCCTTCGAGATTCCCGATGAATATATTCAGATACAGTTTGAGGCCTTTGGACATGTAAGACGCATTCAACAATGTTTTCATCGCCAATACAGTTATAGGGTGTACAACGGAAGAAAAAGAATATACTTCGAAAACTTAAAATCTACAGTTCCCACATTTCACAGAATATTACAATCCAACCTGCAAATCCTTCCTAATGACTGTTTCATCATTTAGAGTCCCTAAAATAACTAACAAAGAAAAGTAAAAAAAATCCCATAAGAAGTACCCTTTAGTGTAAATCTTACAGAGTTTCCAACCCTGCCAGTAAAGAATATTAGACGACGTGGGAGTGAGAGTGACGTAACCAAGTTAGGTGGTGAGTGGCAGACAGATTCGTGTGTGAGAACATCCGGAGGACCTCTGAAGGGAGAGAGGGAGGAAGAAACAGCTGTTGACGTGGTTTGTCACGGGAATACTATTACGATACAAGCAGAAATTCACAACGAGAAACAAGTGGGGCAAGACGGCATTCAAGTGGATAATCTAGAATTTGATATTATTAACCCAAACAGTGAGGAACCTTGTGCTCTTGTGGATACTTCGGTATCAAAGGAAATAGAAGAAACGGGGAGTGTACCAGGAAAGGGCACAGGAGGGGGGTAGTGATGACCTGGAGCACTTCCAGCGGAGCCTATAGAAGAGGATTGTGGAAAGTTACAAGATTCGGAAAATTTAAGAGGGGGAGAAGAGGATTAACAAAGAAAGTTGGTAGGACTTTTTAACAACACGCGTTTTTTTAAATAGTGGGCATCTGAGGTGAGTGAAATGTTTTCATACCCTTATAAAAACACAAATCAAAGAGAAATTAAATCGCTGGTAATTCAACGTGAAGTGACGTTTTTGATCCAAGGTAGTACGGATGACGGCAAGGTTTTCTTCCCCCAGTGACGAAGATCTTTGGAGTTGATTCCATTGTTAGTGTAACGAAGTCTAAGCTGTATGTTTAGCAGTGTTAGGAAGCGAAATGTTGGAATTAAATCTAAACAACAGTTTGGTGGGCAACATAAACATGAATTTTTTGTGATTATAATATCAGGGGCTGGTAATAATTTGGTTACAAATATGAAGTGGTTTTTCGTAGTGATCTTGGTGAGCGCAATAAAGATGGAAGCCCCCAGTAAAGATCGCAATATAAATAAATCTGTATATAATATAAATATAGCTACATTGAATAACTGCCACGGATATAATGAGGAGAAATGCTGAATTAGATAATGTTAGCTGAATTAACTATATTTACAGCGTATATGGAAAGTGGAACTAAATTAACTGCAAATCGTGACAACTATTTTCAAAATTTAGCTCTCGACATTATACTGTCATCCAAATCCAGACTTAGTAGTGCTTGGAGATATGAATGTGATATACAACCGTAATGCGACTACGGCGAAAGACAATTACAGCATAAAATTCACAAAAATGAAAGAATGCCTAAAATTAACGGACGCGTAGGAACACTTTTTCAAATGTACCGCTGTACATGAATAATTCATGTAAGAGCAAGCTCGATTACATCCTTTCTAGTCCGGCGTTGGAAACGGCAATTAAAAGTGTTGCAACAGAAAAATTAGCTATGTCAGATCATAATTGGTAAGCATAAATGTGCAATGGAACTTGCCACTGCACTTTTTTGTAAGTCCTTCTGGTGGCGTCTAATCGCTGATTTCTTAGCAGAACCAGATTTTCGTGAATTAACCTCTGATATTAAACAAGAAACAGATCGATATAAAGGAACACCAGGCGAAGAACGTAAACTGTGGATCCGCACAAAAAATAAGTTTATACGTGAATATAATCAACGAGCGATGTAGGACCTTTTGTGCATCCCTAAAGTGCGTAAAATATAAAGTAAAATAAGGCTATTAACGTCATATCGTTATAAAGGCGTACAAAAAGGAATACTTTGTCCAAGTGTGGAATATTTGAGAGGACCAATTTGGCTACAGTGATGAAGGACACAAATAGAAGAGCGGAAAATTTTCTCAGTTGATTTATAGATGACGAAGGCACCCGGTTTAAGGGCCCGGAATTTTATGACGGAATACGGGATCAATATGTACGATATTTTGAGAAATTTGGGGAAACTACGTCGGAAATACTCAAAGAATTAAAATTGGAGAACTTACCTCAAGTATCAGAAGACGCAACAAATTTATAACAGAACCATTAACAATTCAGGAAACAAAAAATGCATTACTATCCCTCCACGCGGACTCTAGTGGTGGAGGGAACGGAATCTGTGGGAGATGGGTGGTAGCAAATAAGGAGTATATAGTGGCCAAGAAATGCCCGTGTTTAATTCCTTTTGGCTTTATCCTAAAGATATTGGTGACTTTTTATTACTATAGGAGTGCTGTTAAAGAAAAATAAACAAATAGCTTATTTTAGTAATTGCAGATTAATAAACATGATGAATTTTGATGCGAAACTTTTTTGAAAATACTATCAAATAGACTTAAAGGCCTTATTCCAACGCTTTTGCATTATAACCAGAGGAGATTCAGGGATATATTCACTTAATGAACATTAGGGATTTGTTCCTGTATGGTAATAGGGAAGAAACTATTCCGTTTTTCTTTCTCAAAACCGATTTTTTCTTGTGCACACGATAGAGACTCGCAAGAATATTTGTTTATGTTTTTAAGAGAAATTAACTTTCCTGATCATTTCATTAAGTTAATTAAATGAATATATGCGAATAGATACAGCGTGTAACAGCGTGTAAGACTCTAATTTTGAAGGTTCTAGGTTCGATTCCAGGCCTAGATTTTCCATTATTTTCTTCAAGGAATTAAGCGTTGTAAATGATGTTCGCGATTGCTCGTGAAAGAGATTTATCCCGTAAAGGGAGAAAACACAAGACAGAGAGAGTGGTGTGCAGTTGAAGAGACGCAGACTGTATATTCACAAGCATTAAAATTTCATTTATTTCCATGTCTTCCGCCACTTTTCTCTCCCTCTTTCTTCATTTCTCCTTTCTCTTTTCGGTGTTTCCCCGTCTTCTGCCATGCTTTCTATCCCTTTTTCTCTCTCTCTTTCTCTGTGTGTGTGTTGTTTGAACAAAACGTGTTTTGTTACATTGAATAATGAAGATTCCTGCATGATGTCCATATTATTATTTTCCTTTTTCTTTGCATTAATTCCTTTCTCTTAGAACTTAACGGAATTTCTGCCTATGTACCTCATGGTACTCTAAATGATGCTGAACGACTCATTGTTTCTTCAGCCGGCCGGGTGGCCGAGCGGTCTACGGCGGTAGGCCATCTGCTCGAAGGTTCCTGGTTTAAGTCCTGTCAGGGACATACGTATGGATTTTAACAGCTACTAGAATTGTGACTGGGCGAAGTCCAAAGTTACTAGACTGGTCCATATAATAATAAAGTTTACCAAACTTTATCATTGTTTCTTCCTCCAAATGGGGGAATATCCTGGCATGGCATGTTTTCGCGTATATTTGTACAGTCATGTTGGTTGTCTAGCTATTGGACGTCCAGTAAAACACTTTTCCTGGAGGAATGACTTGGTATTTCTTATAATTCCAACCTCCACTTATTATTGTGACTGTACAATTCTCTTCAGAAAGGACTCCGCGCAAACCTTATGGGAATTGGATTTCGGTGAAATTGCCTGAAACCGTGATATTTTGTAGATCTAATCATCCTGAGAGATAGTCTCCGTGGGCACAACCACCAATCACTGACCGTTTGACCACTACGAGACCAGTTTTTTTAACACTCGGAAGATAACGATATTAGTGGGTTTCGGTGGAATTACCCGAAACCGTGATATGTTGTAGATCTTATCATCCTGAGTAAAAGTCTCAATCAGTATAACCACCAATCATTGACCGTTTGGACACTACGAGGGCAGTTAAAAAAACACTTAAAGATTCTTGGATTTCGGTGCAATTGCCTCAGAACCGTGATATGTTATAGATCTTGTCATCCTGAGAAAAAGTCTCCATAGGCACAACCACCAATCACTGACCGTTTGCCCACTACTAGGTCACTGTATTTAAACAGTCGAAGATAACAATATTTCCTATTTTCGGTGTGATTGCCTGAAATCGTAAAAAGTTGTATATTTTGTCATCCTGACAAAATGTCTCCATGGGCACAAGCACATATCGCTGACCGTTTGGCCACTACGAGGCCACTTCCTTCAACACTTCGAAGGTATATTCCGAAGGGGTGGAATGGGCTCTGACGGTAATGATTTTATCCTGATAAAATATCTGAATGTACACATCCTATATAGTACCAGGCGTCAGTTGTGGCTCCCGATCGACTGTAGCTCAGTTGGTTGAGCATTTGTTCGCATTCGGGATGTTCGGCCCAGGCCGGCCACCCGAACTGGTATTTTTCAGGGTTATTCTCAGTTGCGCCAGGCGAATGCCGGCGTGGTATCTGTACTACAATGGCCCTGCGGCTACCTTCCGGATCCCTTTACCCTTTCTCGGGACATAGGCAATCCCTGGTATCACATGCACAATGACCGAGATTGGGCAGATCTGCTTCTATGTCGTTCGATATTTGCCTGATATCGGCCGACAGGATATATACCAGTTTGCCTTAATTCCATAACGGAAACATATACACACTATGTGTATATTGCACTAGCAAAGGATCGTATCAGTTGAAAGTAATTATGATGGCTACACCAACGTTTCATACAAATTTCTAGGCTGGTTTGGCGACTATGATGGATGCAGGTCCCACGTCTAGGGTAGAATAATCCTAGGCGAACACTCATCCGAGTTTCAAGACAGGCACGTTAATGACCAGGGCTATTGTTCAAGTGCTATCAGCTCATTCGTCAGTGGAAAGAACTGGAAAACATCAGTCAGGACGTTTGCAGCAGTGTTTGAACTCGCCTAATCTTCCGAGTGCCAACTTGGTGTCACTGCATACGAGAGCGTAGAGTCACGGTAAGCTATGATACTAGTAACAATTGACATTTACATTTTGTTGTTTGTGCAGCTCTGCAATTTTCGCCTAAGTCCGTCACGTCAGAGGAATGATGTCCCTCAGCGATTACACAACCCGGGAAAGGGATTGGGTAGGTAGCGACCAAGGCCACTTCAGTATAAGTAGCATCCCGGAGTTCACCTGGCAGGACTAAGGAAAACCCTAGTCAGGATGGCTGGCCCGGGTCGAGCATCCCGAATGCAAACAAATGCTCTATCAACTGAGCTGCAGTCGATCAGTAGCCACACCGGACGCCTAGTTCTATATAGGCTGTGCACATTTAGATATTTTATCAGGATAAAATCATTACCGTCAGAGCCCATTCCACTCCTTCGGAATATATCTTCGCAAGTGTTGAACGAAGTGGCCTCGTAGTGGCCTAAAGGTCAGTGGTTAGTGGTTGTGCCCATGAAGACTTTTTCTCAGAATGACAAGATCTACAACATTTAATGGTTTCAGGCAATTCCACCGAAATCCATTTTGCATAAGCTTTGTGCGGGGTCCTTTTCAAATATTTTAATAGTTTCCTTTTTATTTCTGGTTACGGTCCCATCTAGTCTCTTAACTGCCATATTTTTCTCCCTATCATGAGCTGCTGGTTGGTTTCCTTCAAGCTCTTGTTTTCCTCGATCGTATTCCTAACAAGATTTTCGTTTATCTTCCTATATCCTGTCTTCTATGATCACTCGAAATTTTGAAACTGATCAGAACAGACACGTCTTGCAGAATTTTCCTATTATTCGTTAAAACGTAATCTATTTCGGTTTTAGTCCCATTTGGGCCTTTCCATGTCCACTTACTTTGGGGCGGTTTCTTAAAAAGTGCATTGGAAATGAACAGTCTTTTGGCTTCTGAGAATTCCACTAACTTTTCTCTTCTCCTGTTTCGTTTGTCAAGTTCAAACTTTCCGAATTTCGTGTCACTGTTCTGCTTAGTTCCTATTTCCGCATTGAAGTCTCCCATTTCAATTTTATAATGCGATTTGCTGCTATCCAAAATCTTATGTATCTCCTCGTATCTGTATCTTCTTCGACTTCCTCCTCCGGCTCTGACGTTGTTGGAGCATATACCTGTGCATAGTGTATAATTTCCGTACTGTATCTTTTGTTTATCTTTATTACTACTCGTGCGATTCTATCTTAAATTCATTCAAATTCTGTGATCCATGACTTCAGGTCTTTCTGTATTATAAAGCCAATGCATGTCGGTTTGCCATTTTATGTTCCTTTGAAGTAGAACGTGTGCCCTGAGCTGGTCCCAGGTCCAACTGTTCTTCATTCTTCCTCCACACTTCTGATAGCACTATGATGTCCCACTTAATCCTTATAAGTTCTTATTCTAATTTGTCCTCTCCTGCAAGTGACTGACAGTTCAGAGTCGCCACGTATAGGACCGTCCGAGTAGGAATGTCGTTTTCCTGGCAGGCTACTACAATCCAAACCCAGGCATTTTGGACTCTCTGACTTACTATAGGACTAACCGCTGCTGTTGCCAGCTGCATTCCGTCCTCTTCGAGGTTGTTTCCTTAGTTGTACACTTCGCATAAAAAAATTGCGACAGCAAACGTCGTGCAGCTAGGCCACTCAAATGGCACCTTCTTATCCCATAATCGTGTCTGGTAAACAGACCCCTTTTTTCTCCTTCTTTCGTCTCTTCCATACTAAAATCAGCAAACATCATGAGTACATTTTTTCTCTTCAAAATATTCATGTATTAGTAACGATAAAATGAAAGAAGAAAAGCGAGACGAAACAATGTACATAAGTTGATGGAAGGAGAAATTTAAACACACACAATGAAAAATCGAAACCAATAGATGTCTGTTAGACCGAGGCAGAGAAATGAGAGAGAGAGAGAGAGAGAAAAGGAGAGAGAGAGGAAGAGGGAGTACAGATAGAAATATAGAATTTAAACGTTGTAAAAAGGAAACTAACATTATAAAGTTCAGTTCCCACAAATCTAGCAGCAAGATAAAAGTGACTTTTGGATTTTATATTTTTTCAGGTCTATTCGAATATATAGACGGGTGCTTGAAAAATTCATTAAGTGACTTTCAAAATGGAGACCAAACTTGGTGGTCAGATTAAATACTCATGATTTATAGTGAAACTGCAGAGTTTTGAGACACATTTAGGATAATGTCAAAAGTGTAACACACATGCTTTGTTTGCGCGTGGTTCGGTTGCAAATTCGGTGGGGCTTATTGAACGTACTGGTTTGGAATACATTGTAACCAGGTATTCCGCCAGGATTTTCAGATTGGGGTTGTAAAGTCAAAATTGGGAGGGTATACGTAGAGTTTTGCACAGTTTCTATCAACTCTTGACCGCAAAAATGTTAAAGATGGGGGCTGGCTCGAGGATTTGGGCTGACATTCCCCCACAGGGACCGGAGTCTGGTGGAATCACTGATTGTAACAAACCCAATAGATACCGTAGGCCATACCTTCTATTGCAAATTAAACTACTAATGCAAATTAAACATAAAAAATAATGAATGATAATTTTTCTGCTTAACTTCTATTAGAAAGAGCCAAGATTCCAAACTGTATGAAAATGAAAAGTTACAAATATTCAAAAGCAAAATTAGCATGTTCCTTATAGGCACAGTAACTTTACATGTTCCATATTTCAAACGTGAAGAAAAAATATGTTGATAAATTATGGGATGGAAACGAATTTTATGTCAAACTAATATAAAAAAGAGTTATTCTCTTGAAATAGTCAAAAAAGGGTCACTTTCTACTCACATAGTAAAACTTATCTGTTCTGAACATGCCACTCTATATTCCACCTATTGCGAATATAACGTTCTAATAATTACAACACTAATGAACTAGTGTTTATAACAACTCGCACAGATGGAATGAACACGGCAGAGCTGAAATGGATCACCGGCTGTCGGGCAATGCTGGTCAAGTTTTCGACTGTGTCATCGGGTTTAAGATTCGAACCCCTTCTGACCCGGCGATTCGATTTAGATCGATAACGCGAAGGATGAAGGAGAGACTTTAATTATTTCATTGCGTTTGAACAGTGTTTCTTTCAGGGGTTACCAGGACCGGAGATGTTACCCCGAGAACACGAACAATACGACGCCGAAATTCCCAGTTAAATAGATTTTCCAGACCGGGTCAATCGGGTTACTGGGTCACTTATGTTTAGGTCAGGCCCTAACACTGGGTCATCGAAAGTGGCTCGGAAATGGTTCTGAAACGCACAAACAGAGAGAGTGTGCGTAAAGTAAGAGAAAAATAAAGATGAATAGAGAGAGAGAAGAAAAAGAAGAAGAAGAGAAAGACGCAGCGAAGACACTATAAGAATGCATCAAGAAAGAAAGGAGGAGAGAAAGACCAATGGAAAACATGAAAACTACATTATCATTACGCTGAAGAACACACACACTGTTTACTCGGATTCTCACCAGTAATGCTTCGTAAGTTCTCCAACCCGGAGATGATTCTCTGTTTGCATACTTCAGTTTATGCGAAAAAGATACTGGCTGGTGGGAAAGTAAAGCGATGTTTTCAAATTGGAAGTCTAGCATGTTAGCGATACTCCAAGGTGACTCTACCCAAAACATGCTTAATAAATCGTATAGTGTTTCTTTCTAGGAACGATAACATGAAAAGTGGATATTTCAGATCAATGACGTGTTCTTAACTTTTCTGGTAACCCCCAGACACTTGATTTAGAGTTTTGCAACCAACATTCGTAAATAGTCTTCCTCTCTATAGTGACTCAGGTATTTGATTCCACAATTTAAAGGATTCTCCGTTTTGCATGAGAAGTTATGATTAGATTACGTCTGCTGCTTGATATAATCCATTTTTTCTTTATTTATTTTGCATTCGCCAATAATTCAAATTTCTTTATCTTTTCACATGCTTTAGTTTGTTAGGTTTCTTTAACTCATTAAGTTTCTTTTTAACATGTGGTCGATCCAAATTGTCTTACTTTTTGCTATCAACCTCATGAGACTTCTTTCCACATCTCATTCCTCATTCATACACCATGTCAGTCCATTTTATCTGCATTTTGCTCCTCAATTACATTTGAGAACTTTCCACAAGCTTGCCTTCCATCTTTCCAATCACACACAAAATTTGTAAAACAAGAGAATAAATCACCTAATTTATGTTGACCGATACAAAGGTTGAAACTTCTGTCTGAATATCCAACATGAGCTAGACTCTTACGAGCAACCCTTCTTGCGAAGATCAGTGTTCCTTAAACACCGGTCCTCAATCATGGCGATAGTCTTACCGACGTCCTATAAGCCTAATGTTTTAAGCGGATATGACTTTATCAAGCGATTTTAATGTTGAATTCGTTTGACATAGAAGGTACAAATTTCGTGATTTGAGTTCGCAAATACGTTTTCCTTTCAGAAACCGGTAAATTTCGGAGTAAATAGCTGTAACCAGCTGAATTTGAAGGAACTTTTCTATAGTCGGTTGTTGAACACTTCGGATCTATCGTATCACAATAATTTATTTGTCGTTCGAACCCAGTAGCAAGATAATATCAGAAAAAACTTTTTTCTTGATATATATATTCAAATCGTTCAGAACTCAATAATATAAAAACTTATTTTAAAATATTGAACATAATACCAAAAGAAGTTTAAGAAAGGTCCAAATATTTTCAAAACATTTTTACAAATGTTCGATAAAATCAATTCTTTTGATTTTTAAAATACATGCAAAAGAAGTTTTCAAATCGCCTAATGCAAGACATTTTGCAATTATTTTAAAACCTGATTACAAAATTAATTTACATAATTAAAAAATTAATAATTTTGTTATTTCAGTTGTAAAAATATAGGGAAAAAATAAGAATTGTATAATATATGATTCTTAGCACGCGCTCTTCCGGTAATACTACCGCACTCCATTAACGTATTTACACACTGAACTTTTGTTTACAGAAAAACATTGCATACACGATTATGATGTTACAAAATTCTGTTTGATTTTAATATAGTATATCATCATATTTCAAAATTAAGAAGACAAATCCTATAGTCTTCTTAAAATCAAAAGAATTGATTTTATCGAACATTTGTAAAAATGTTTTGAAAATATTTGGGCCTTTCTTAAACTTCTTTTGGTATTATGTTCAATATTTTAAAATAAGCTTTTATATTATTGAGTTCTGAACGATTTGAATATAAAAGTTTATTTTAAAATTATATATATATATATATATATATATCAAGAAAAAAGTTTTTTCTGATATTATCTTTCAGCTTATGAAAATATTATTTCATCAATAGCTCTCTGGAAATATAGAACACAATTTTGTTGGGCCATGTGCCTTGAAAGATTGAGAAACACTGCTCTAGGTCGATATAATATATTTATAATCCGATGTACGAATATCGTATCATTTCATTCATTGGCTTGAAACACACATAAAAATTTCTTTTAGTAAGACCAAAGATGATCTTAATAGACTAGACGTGTATATCTTCTTTCTTGCCACCGTTTTATGCATTTTGATTCGGAGTTTCACGTTCTCCTCAATCCTTTATACATTCATGTGTAGTTCGTTGCCTACCGTTACAGGATTACTCATACTTCCTATCTTTCCTCCGATGTATTATTCCATTCAAAGAATCTACTATCTCGAATCTTTTCCAAATGTCCCTTTAGATTTATGAAGAATCTTGCTGTAATCGTGATTCGAACAGTACTAAATACAGAGTGTCCCTGAAATAATGGTGAAAACTTCGGGAGGTGATGATTTACATAAAAACAAGAAGAAAGTTCGTTTGAAGAAATTCCGAAATTGTTTAGTTTCGGAGCTTCAGACATTTAAAGTTACGCAACTCCACAAGTAATGGCGTAAGCGGAGTCGGTCTAGCAAATCACAGCCAAAATAGTACCAAATACGTTTATTACCTATATTTATGATTGACTAATGCAGCTTAGAGACTTTTACGCTTGTCTTAATAAACCATTTAATTCCTTGACAATGAAATTCTTACGTTGCGAAACTTGTCTATGTGGCACTCCGTCAATCAAAACAATTGCTTAAATAGATGTATCGGATACTATTTTGATTGTGATTTGCTAACCTGACACTACTTATGTCAACATGTGTCAAGCTATGACGTCATTTGTGAAGATGACGCCGTGACTTTCAGCGCTTGTATCTCCGAAACTAATCAGATTTCTTCCAAGGAATTATATTTTTTGTTTTGATGTACATAATAATGACCTCCCGAAGTTTGCGCCATTATTTCGGGGACACCCTGTATAACACGCAAGCTTTCGATTAAAGCAATCTATGGTGAAATTAGATTGTAACTGCCAGTCCCGTTAGAGTTTGGAGAAAATGTGGAATGAGGGAAATTAAAAGTGCCTCACCCCGAAGAAAATAAGAGATTGATGTGACCTAATAATAACTGGTAACATTTAGGTGGTAAGACAAAATTAATAAGAGTCCCAAAATAGTGCGTGATCAATACGCTACTAAAACAACACAGTATCGACGGCATACTCAGTTCTGCACCGCAATACTTTAAGACACGCTTGCTTTACTACCAATTGTTATTGCAACATATTTGGCTCCTATCGATTTTTTCAACCCACCAAATGCATAGTACATAAATAATTACAACAATCAATTGCTCCCATCAATAGCTTTCGTTTGATATAACACTTGCTCTGCCTACTCTTATGCCAAAAATCTCCGTAAACCTACAAGATCGCTTGATGATAATTTGTTAGCGCACCCGTATGAGCGTCAGTCAATAAGGGAAGATATACGGTATGGACTGTCTGTCTGCACACACCCTCCCTAACCGTAGATCTCAGGAACTACAAGTCCCACAGAGATGACCCATACGCCGTTGGATTCGTCACGGTCTGAAACAGTGGGGAAAGTTACAAGTTTGACTCTAGATCTGGTAAGTCCTTTTCAATAGCTTATATCACTTGAAAATTATATCACTTTGATTCTTTCATTTGGGTGATGTTAAAAGAACATTGAATTTATGCAGGGGCACTTTGCTTTTGTTTATATAATAAAAATACTACCTAGTTTCTTTTGTATTAATCTGTAGCCCAATAAATGAATATTCTCTTTGCCATAGGCTAGCGTTTTGCGGCATTTTCTGTCGTCTGTTGATTAATCTCTGCATGATTTGTGTTCTTCGCATAGACATGATGTATTACGTAATGTAATAGAATATAATAAATATCTGTTGTATAGAATGTTTGAAACATTTTTTACATTTAAAACTTCACTCTATTTCTTCTGGTTCTCGAAATATTTCAGAAAGTTTTATTTCATATATCCACTTCGACGGCTCTCTTGAATCTCTACATCTGCAGATATAAAAAATACATATCGTCTCTTTTTAAATGTTCTACAAAGCTGTGCAACATCGTATTCGGTCTACAAATCTGTGCAACATTGACATTTGGGATATCTTAATTGTTAGCTTTGTTCACTAGAATGGGCATTTCCGTTTTCACCGTCCTTATATATTTAACAATTTGATTGTGTACAACAGATCAAAATATATATCGTGTTTTTTAAAATTTTAACTCTACGGTTTCTCGTTACGTAGAAATGTAGCATGAAACGCTGGAGAATTCTACCTTCTACGTCTTTCAACGAAACTCGTCTTCTGATTGGTTTGACGTAAGCAATTTGTAGTAGTTCAATAGATATAATATATCTCGCAATGTACGTTTCTTTGGAAGACAAAACAAATGAAAAAGAACAGCCTGAGCCAAAGTTGCCTAAAGGTCTTAAATAAAATTCAACATGAAAAAGGAAGAATATTCACATCATCACTTAATGGAATAACTGATATACGAGTACAAACCTACCGTGACACTTAAAACAAGTTAAAACAACAAATACCTATATTTAACAGCAGAAATGGAGGAAATGTGACATGGTATTATCTCAATTTATAATGCTCTTCTTATCACTCTTTTATGTCAGGTTTGCTGTGTTGTCACTGTGGCGTAACTCGTTAGCGCATAAGCTTTTTTCAACTTGTTTTTCTTTCACCCCTATTACCCAGGTGATCGAATCCCTATCAAGAAACATGTTTGTTTTTACTTCTACGAAACGAAATACTAACTTCAATAGAATAGTTTCAACTTACATTTTGTTTTCTTACATGCTTTCTTTTACATCTTAAAGCTTTATTATTCACGTCAGAGTCTCGCCGTTCCAACTAAACAGAGTTCAATAGATACTTAATAGCAAAGTTTACATCAAATAGTGATCGCAAGTTGGGACAGTGCATATTTCCAATGTCAGTCCTTTCTTTATTTGTAACTTGCATTGTGTGCTCAAAATTCATTGCAATGCCACCGTATACAGTAAAAACTTCGTGAAGTAATGTATGTAAAAACTGGTTAAAATGACGAGTATGGTACCTTGAATCTTTAGCTAATCTTCGCAGTTTAAATTCGATTCAAGTATGAGCTATGAAACCAGGTTTATTGCGATCGTTAATACGATTCAAGGGGGTTACGAATTTAACACTAAATTCAATAGGTACTGAGTACGGGCGACGAAAACTTACACAGTTGATCCTATATACATCCCTCCACACTGCACGCAACCAAGCCCTTTCTCATTTTTCATTCCTCCGCAGGGTAGCAATATTTTCTTAAACCACGAACGCGTCACGCTCGGAACTTGATAACGGAAAGTGTAAAGATACATAACCGAACCTAACCTTACCCAACCTCCGCTAACCCATGGTCACTAATGTAAGATAATCTACGAAAATGTAAGAGAGCAATTATTAATAATAAATATGAACAGGTAGAAATGTATGAATGTATTTTGAAATTAAATAACAAAATAAAGTCTTGTTCCCGTCGGGGCTTGAACCCGGATTCTTTTACTCAACAAGCCGACGCCTTAACGACTCACCCACTCTAAGACTTTGCAAACGGTGATCTGAAAATGTATTTACATTACACGTGTGTAACGCAACAACGCTACGAGATTTCATTGGCGCGCGTGGATGACACAGCCTCGCTTTATATTCTGATCAAAGAAAATCTCAGCAAAAATTATTGACATGATATTGAACAAAGGAACTATGTACCAAGTACACAATTTCTTTTCATCTATTTATGCTATCGGTTCTTAGCAATACAAACTAACCAACTACAGTCTGTATCACAATGACAAGCAGTTCCTGATAGCTTACGTCATAACATGGCGGCGGTTCATTTAAGCGCACGAGTGGAAATGTTTGGAAACAAGGCTTGATATCTCTTGATAAAGAGAACTTCTAGAAAATAAAGTGTTTTCCAAAATCTGCTTTAGCAGAAGATTTTTTTACTACAATAAAACATTCTACCGGAAATGTTCATTTAAATAATTCAGTTAATAAATATTTGTATCTGTGCATCAAAAGGTACTTTTAGCGATGTTTATATTGAATATTAAGATGTCTCTTTGAAGATCTTAGTATTCTCCTTTAAGTAATCGGATAAATACACATTTCCATTTGTTTTAAATATCACACAAGACGCATTACAATCGATCTTATGAATTGCTTCCAATGAGAAGGGGGAGGGGGCTAGCGATTGGCCCTACAATGTTTTTTTTTTTTTTAATTATTTTTTATTGCTATTCTGCTAGTTTGGAAAGTTTTCTAACTCGGTCTTCCGACATTTATTTTGTATGTTTTGTAATAATGGATTAATTCATTCACCCAAATATATGAGACTAATTAATGTGTCTCATGTATCAACAGTATAAGATATATGTATTAGGCAATCAACATAATTCATTAGCGTAATGGAAACATTCATGTTTGAGTTTGAGTTTGAATTAGGAAACATTCATGTATTAATTCACATAAATATCTATTAATTAATTAATTGTTTCATGTAAATTAGTTTAATCTATGTACTATGTGTATAAAAAATGTTACAAAGTGCTCAGAGTAATTCGTAGATGTAATGTAAGGTCGTGTCTTTACTTCTTTCTTACAAAGCCTTTTGTTTATTCATTTATGTGATTTAGCGTACACTCAAGTATTCTATGTTAGTATTTTCCGATCATTTTTAGCCTACCCATTCCCGTCATGTGGTCCGCAGATATGAGAAGTTCTCTATTGTTTCGTTTATATGCGTATATTTGTGAGGATGTGCACCAACAGACAACCTACTGACTAGAATAAGAACTGACAAAGTAAAGAAGAGTAAAGAGTATTAAATTGTGAAGATACTAATGAGTTTAAAAGGTATAGGAAATTCGACAAACTTCAAGGGATGATAGTACAATAATAAATAAGCTGAGTCACCAAAGTGGAAATTGCACCGTTTAGAAGATACAGGCTGGCGAAAGCGTGGAAAAATGAACTTTAGGAAGTTGATATTTCCAATGCCGATAACAGTAGACCTTAGGCCTCATGGTACCGTCAAAGGTTTAAAACCTGCTCTATCCAAAAACGCATATTCCAAAATTGTAATTTTCCCTGAAGGAAGTAGGAGATTCCCATAAATTCTCTGAAGTAAAGGTGGGTTAAAATAAGCATTAATTGGACGACTTCCCAGCATGTAACAATAATTCGTTTGCGGAAAGTCGTTATTTCAAACAGATTTCTTTTGCGGGACGATTTTTTTTAAATAGGTACACTGTTAAAAATTTTCTAAACGTTGCTAGGAATTCCTAGTAAAGTTCCGCAGAAATTTTAGTATTTCATGTTGTTTCATTGAATGAGAAAACGGTTTACATTTTTATTGAAAACGTGGATGCAATTCTGATCAAGTCTTTGCTGACCCCAACTTGATAACTTATTTGAGGAGAAATGGGAAATATTCTAAGTGATAGAGATTCCGATCTCTAATTGACAAATAAAAAAGTAAAAAAGTAATTAAAAGGTGACCTAAGTCTTGGGAGAAACTTAGTTTACTAGGTGTATGCATAAGTAGTTTCCGCTTTACATAAGAGATGGTGCCAGCGAAAAGTACGCAGCGTATTCATTTGACACATACGTCATTTTGTTCGTCTGACATTAAACTACAAACACACACTAGTTGAGTCCGCCAAACACTAGCGTCTTTGTTTTATCGTTCAGTGATCATGTCGAAGTTTGTGCCTGAAAAAGAACATTTGCGGCACGCATTGCTTTTCTTATTTAATCAAAAGAAAAAGGCTATTGAAAGTCATCGTGTGCTGGTAGAAACATATGGTAAACACGCTCCATCGATTAGAACATGTGAGATATGCTTTCGACAATTTAAAAGTGGTGATTTCAATGTGAAAGATAGTGCGCGCTCTGGTAGACCACAAAAGTGCGAAAACGAGCAATTGCAGGTGTTATTGGAGGATGACCCAACTCAAACTCAACAGCAATAGGCAAAAGCATTAAATGTGTCACAAGAAACAATCAGCAGACATTTACGAGCAATGGGGAAGATTAATAAACTGGGTAAATGGGTCCCACACGATTTGAATGAACGTCAAATGGAAAATCGCAAAGTCACTTGTAAAATACTGCTTCAACGCCACGAAAGAAAATCCTTTTTGTATCGAATTGTGGCGGGTGACGAAAAATGGATTTATTTTGAAAACCCGAAGTGGAAAAAATCGTGGCTTTCACCTGGCGAAGCCGGTCCTTCAACACCAAGGCCAAATCGCTTCGGCAAGAAGACCATGTTTTGTGTCTGGTGGGACCAGAACGGTATTGTGTATTATGAACTCTTGAAGCCCGGCGAAACCGTTAATGCACAACGCTATCGCCAACAAATGATTAATTTAAATCACGCATCGATCAAAAGACGACCAGAATGGGCCCGAAGACATGGCAAAGTGATTGTGTTACACGACAATGCGCTGTCTCACACAGCAAAACCAGTGAAAGACACCTTGAAATCGCTTGGATGGGACATCCTTCCGCACCCGTCGTACTCCCCAGACCTGGCGCCATCTGACTATCACCTCTTCGCATCAATGGGGCACGCGCTCGCAGAGCAGCACTTCAGCAATTTCGAAGACGTTGGAAAATGGCTCGACGAATGGTTTGCCGCAAAAGACAAGCAGTTTTTCTGGCATGGTATGCATCAATTACCTGAAAGCTGGACGAAATATGTAGAAGCCGATGGCCAATATTTTGAATAAAACAAAATTAATTTCCCTTGAAAATTTCGTGTTTTCTTTACCAAAAAAACCTTAAAAAAAACTTATGCATACACCTGGTATGTCTTCGGGGTTCAGGCAACTCCCTTCTGAAATTCTACACTGTTTTGACCTAGTGTTTTCTTATGTCTAGCAGTTTAGTCCAGTCGGTACTTTTAACTAAATATCCTGTGTCCAAATCTCGCTTCAGGCTTCTGCTTTTCTTTTGCTCCCATTATCCCTGAAATCTGGATGAAGACTGTTTTTATTATTATTATTATTATTATTATTATTATTATTATTATTATTCAAGTTAATAGACATTTTTAGACAGCTTTGGTTGTCCAGCTTTTCCCAGGAATGTTTCGGATTTTTTCACAGTGTGCGTGGTAGTATAACGAACAGAATTAAGGATTACATACATTTCAATGAACGTTTGGATTATTTGTTATTAGTAAGAAAAACTGTTATTGCCTGGTTGGATGGCGATGATTACGTTGATAGTCTTTACTCGTACGAAAATTCGTCTTATTCGTACTTATTGCGACTTACCTTTACTTCAGAAAATATGAGAGGATCCCTTCGTCCTTTGGAGAATCCCTTGCGCATCCATTGCACATTTGAAGACTGTGAGCTACCATCCCGCCCCTGTCCTACTGTTAGTTAGAAATATCAAGCTCTCAAGTTCATTTTGGTACGCTTTTGGTAGGCTGTAGCTAGGAAAACCTTAGGAATTTCCACTCCGATTACAAAACCTTCTTTTATTTTTTGATGTATCATTTCTCCAAATTTGTCGGTTGAATTCTGTTACAACCTGTATATTAAGCTTTGTGAGCAATACCCAGTTATGAATAGAGAGGCCTCATCGATCCCACTAAGACTCCTCATCGATCCATAAGAAGCGAAATATCCCAGAATTGGAAAAACTGGGCTATACAGTGATTGTTCATTACGAATTCATGCAATTCATGCACCTAATATAATTTAGTTATATTAGTGAGTCGCGTGTATCAATATATCACGATATCAAGTGTATAAATTCTTATGTGTAATTTCAAAAGTTCATTCATTGATTCCATAGGCCAGCGTTCCCCAAATTATTTTAAAGTGCGAACCAATTTTCTTCGGTTCTACGGTCCACCCTGCTCTTGTCCTCTTCGAAGGCATTTTTTTTATCTTTTTCAATGTTTTGAGTTATATGTTCATACCAGTATACTAATATTTTTTCAAACAAAGTTAATTAATATTCCCATAATTTTATACTAGAATTAAAAGCAGGAAGAAACTACATTAGTTTCTGCTTAATATTTGAAGGCTATCAAGAGTATGTTATACATCTATAAGCCATTTACTTTTCAGAATAAAATTTGTATTATCTATACCTTTCTTGTATCTTTTACCTTCAAAAGACCTGTCGATCACAAACAGTGCCACGTAAGAGTAAGCGAGCGAGCGTATAATTCTCCAACCTTTAAATAGTCATTGTATTCCTATGGGTTCAGACGAAATCATTTCTGATTCTCAAATATACTGTGTGATATGCTATTTTCTCTTCATCCGGAGTCTTGAAGTTGATTTTTTCGTCTTTTTTGACCAAAGCTCAGTCTAGTCTAGACCCAGAGGACCAGAAAATCAGACCTCAAGGACCACAGTTTGCGGAACGCTGCCGCAGACCATCAATATTCGTTCACTAATTCATTCTTTGTTTCATGCATGCAATTGTGACATATGTATCCAATAAATCAGGAACTGCGTAGATTTTTTAACGCATGTAGGGTAAGATATTCATGTGTTCATTTATTTAGTGTTTTGTTTGTTCATTCCTATTTTACAAAATTTTGAGTTGAAACAGTAGCGTACATAGAAATTTCTGAAGAAGGGGAATATGTTTGAAAAGTATTCTTCCTTGAACTTTCTTAAATACAGTTATTTCGTAAATTTAACTAGCTGTTAAGCTATGTTTTATAAATTTCTTAATCAGAACTTGATTAACTACAGGAATGCTTGAATTTCGTCCGTTTGACGAAATAAAGGAAGATATTTTAAATTTAGAAAAGCATATATGTGAGCTCCTGCGTAGCTTAGTGGTAGCGCGCTCGCCTTCAATGCGAGCGGTCCCGGGTTCGATTCCCGGAGCTCAAAATTTCGGTGTTGATCTAGCATCGTGAGAACAATTGGGGAGCTGCTATGAATAAAAGATAGTGGCGTTCAGAGCTTCGGCTCTACTCTCCCAACACGCCTGGTCAGTGTGGGAGCAATAGATCAACTCTTCTCTCCGGGAGAGGCCTCATCCAGTAGTGGAGCGAATATGGCTGTGAATTACATACTGAGACCACGCTGACCATACGTGTTGGGAGAAGAGAACCAAAGCTCTCAACTGTGATCTCCACTGTCTTTTATTCATAGCAGCTTCTCGATTGCATCACGATACTGGGTGGGCACCGTTCCAAACTTCACGCTTTAGAAAAGATACTTATCAGAGTCGGGAATCGAACCGAGAACTCCACAATCAGTAGTCAGTGACGGTAACTACTAGACCAGTGCGGCGGTCATATATATCTTTCAGGCTTTCTTTCTGTAATTTTGACTAGGACAGTTATTGTGTGGAAAATATGTATGAATAAATTAGGCTATGTCATTGAAATTGGCTTAGTTCAGCCATAATTTTAATAAAATTTAGTCATATTTCAAACTTAATGTTCGTCTTTGTCAAGAACGAAGAATTTCTCGACCAATATTTACTAAGGCTTATACGCTCTCTTTGATGACAGTCTTTCTTCTAGAACTACGAGCCCGTACACATTGAAAGTTTGAATTTTTCAAAGCTATATTTATTAATTTCATAGTATATAATTTCATCTCTGTTGTAGATGTGGGTGCGAATTTTATAAAATCTTAAACACTTTTAAAATGTTTGGAAATCTGATATACTTCCATTCCAGTTTGAATATAACATTCAATTTTTATTAGTTACACTTTCGAAACTCGCAATTATTGTAATAAAATATACGTGTAATTACAAAAGAAAAGTAAAATTCTACTAACTTTGGAAGTATTTTCTCTCTTGTTCAATGTCTTCGTTCTCTTTATTTTTAATAATGAAACTTTAGAAAACACTTTTGCGATATAAAGACCTAATTCATGATATGCTGAAAATTTACATTCTTCTAATAGCGCGTAAGATTTAGTACTATTTCCTCAGTGAATTACTTACTTTACTTACTTACATAATCTTACTTTATGGCTTAAGGAACTCGCAAGTTCATCGCTGCAGTAACAAACGTTCCTCATAGGATTCTGTCCAGAGCAAGATCAAGCCAGTTTTCATCACAAACACCTACTTCTCTAAGATCCCTTCTAATATTGCCTTCCCAACGTCGTTTCGCTCTTCCCAACGGTTTATTTCCCTCTGGCCTTCCAACCAAGATGGAATATAATCTTCGTTTTTCTCCCATCCTAGCTACATGTCCTGCCAACCTTAGTCGTCGCGATTTCATTATTCTTACATTAGCTGAGTCGTACAGTCCGTGAAGTATATTATGCAGTTTCCTGCATTCTCCAGTCATTTCGTCCCGCCTTGGCCCATATATCTTTCTCAAGACCCAAATACTGAAAAAAGGTAAAATATTTCAATGTTTCCACAGTGAACAAAGTGCTAAAAGTGATAAATATAAAATTTATATTTAATAAAGATATACAGGGTGTCCACAAAGTCCTGCAACCGTTACAATGAAACATAGCTCGTACACTATAGCAGATAAAGACATGCGTTTTTTTTGCAACGTGTTCTACAACTCTCCAAGTTTTATTCACAATTACAACACTTCCACTCGCGCCCCTTTAGTTGCCCTCAGGACGTCGAGACGATATTCAAGCTCCATCCATACACACTGCAGCGTATCAGCATCAATCTGTTGGATAACGTTGGTAATTCGAGTACGAAGTGTGGCAATATCTGGAACACGGGTTTCGTAAACACGATCCTTGACGTACCCTCAAAGGAAAAAATTTAAGGGGGTGATATCAGGGGAGCGCGGTGACCAGGAGATTGGTCCATCGCGGCCAATCCATCTCCCAGGGAAATGTCAATTCAAAAGGCCTCACATCTAGAGACCAATGAGGAGGCGCTCCATCGTGCTGGGAGATTGTGTGTGGCTGCAGTTCCAACACCTGAGGGAGTAGGTACTCGTGAATCATATCGTAGTAAATAGGCCCTGTAACTGTGTCCTCAGCAAAGAAAAATGGACCATTTTCCCGATCATGCATTAGAGCACACCAAACGTTGAAGTTTGGGCTAGATTGAACATGTTCACGAATGACGTGAGGAGGTTCAGAACCCTATATCCGAATGTTATGCCGGTTAACATATCCAGACACGATGGAACGTGGTTTCGTCTGAGAACATGACCAGTTGCAGGTACTGATTGTTTTCGTTGATTAAGGCCAGAATGCGAGCAGCAAAGTCAGCCCGCTGAGGAAGGTCAGTTGGCTCCAAAGCTTGCGTAATTTGCACTTTGTAGGGATGCAGCTGTAACCGCTTGTGGAGGACCTTATGAATTGTTGATCTCGGGACATGTAATTCGCGTGAAGAACGACGGACCTATTTCTGAGGGCTGCGCTGAAATTCCGCTTGCATGTTGTCTATCACTTCTTGAGCCACACCTGGTCGTCCACTCCGCGGCAACTCCATTACGCTACCTGTCTCTACAAACTTTGCAGCCCATCTAATTATGGATTGTTTTGATGGCGGATCTCGTCCATACTTCTGGCGGAATTGTAGCTGCACAGTTACTGGTGATTTACCAGACTCAACATACCACTATACACATTGGGCCTTCTCCTGTGCTGTTGTCATTGTCGCTCACAACATAATCTGCAAGTATACAAAAAAAATGTCAACCATTAATGTCATTACAATGATCAGAATAATAAGAATACTACTTGGAGAGTTGTAGAACACGTTGCAAAAAACCGCATGTCTTTATCTGCTATAGTTTACGAACTTTGTTTCATTGTAACGGTTCCAGGATTGTGTGGACACCCTGTATATATATACATATATATATAATAAATCACAGCCATATTCAATCCACTAGTGGATGAGGCCTCTCCCCGAAGGGAGGAGTTGGTCTACTGCTCCCACGCTGACCAGACGAGTTGGGAGAGGAGAGCCGAAGCTCTCACTGTGATCGCCACTATTTTATTCACAGCAGCTCCCCAATTGTCCTCACGATGCTGGGTCAACACCGAAATTTTTGAGCTCCCACCGTGAATCGAACCCGGGACCGCTCGCACTGAAGTCGAGCGCGCTACCGATATATATATATATTGTAAATTAATTGACTGCCTATCAAATGTTTTGGAGGTTCCTTATTTACAAAGAATGTATATTGCTGTGCTTCAGCAATTAGAATGTTTGTTTAAATTCATTAATCTTTAACGACTATACTTCTCTTTCTCTCGTGTCACTCAAAATTATTTTTGACTATTTTATTTCCCTATCATTCTCTAGTCGTGTGATTTGATTGGCAACTGTACTGACCCCTTTGATCTCCTCTCATGTGATCAGTTAGATACGTGTCCGTTCGTTCGAATTCCCCATTACACGAAAACTTTCGATAGAGCCAACGTCCTTTCAGTCTAAGGTCGTGAGCCAACGAACTTAGTGAACGTCCTTTCCAGTAATAGAACAAAAAGAAATCAGCTTTATTAAAAATAAATTCATCGTAATGTTTCCGGAAAACAAGTCGTATTGTCTAATGTACTAAATAAAGTCATTTGGATATGTAGACACCTTTAGACGTAACACCTCCTTCAAAATATGTATTTTATTAGTAATTTTCATATATTTCTCATTAAACTTCTAGTTCTAGACTTGATAGATCTATCTTCCAATCAAATTCTCGCGATAAAGTTTTTAATAAGTATCGTTTTGTTCGGAAACAATAAATAAACTTGATTTGATGATTAGAATGCTCATGAATCATTTAAACTGAAGCAACTCCATTAGTATTCAGCAGACAACTTTGTCTCACATATATTATAGTTGCACTTCTCACAGAAGAAATTCCAGTTAGTCGTTGCAATAAGGATCACGTTCCCATTCACCTTGTGTAATAGTTACTTAAAACAAAACGATGAATGATAAAAAGGTTTCAAGCAAATACAAATTACCAATGCCACCCGTAAACGAGATTCACTTCTAAATTACGCTAAAGAAAAAGTAAAGACGGCAAAACTTTACTAACAAATTAGTTTCTAATGCTAATTATTGTTTTTGTTTCTTTAAGTTAATATTTCAAAGAGAATTTCTGTGGTTCCCGTGAGAGATACAGATTCATAATATACTCACTCGTAAATATGTGGCATAAGCTATTTTAAAATTCATGTAACTTGATTAAGAAAATTGGTAGAAACAGGTTTGTATCTGTAATTAATTCCAAATAGTAGGAGGAGGACTTCTCTACAAAACCTAGGTACTGCTTGGTTCACTTTCGATTTTTGTCCCAATCAAGTGCAGAGCTTCTAAGCTTACATTAGTGAACCATGCTAGGGTTTGAACCCAAGGCAGAATGCGATCCACAGACTAACATAAGATGTCACTCTCCATGAAACCAGTTCTTCCTCGCCACAGTATCTGCTTTTGTACGAACACAGGTGATTTACTTGTCTACTTCGTAACGAAGTCATTTGACAATGAAATTCTTATACGTGTGGTAGCTCCTCAATGTTGTACTCCGTCATTGATAAACATTGCTCAAATACAATGCTTTAGTACAACGACATGTGTGATTTGCTAAGTTTACACGCTTAAGTCAGTCTTTGTCGGAGTATCAACCATAAGACATTTGTGACGTTCCACTACACATTTTGGTACATTTAGCTCCGAAATCAACCATTTTTCGACATGTCTTCAAGACATTTTCTTGTTTTGGTATAAGAAAATCACTCCTCACTTCGTGGTAGCTGCAACTGGACTAGGATAAACGTCCAGTAGAACAGTGAGAACTTCTAATTTGGTAGAAATGTGAAATGTAACCGCTTATGTATTGAGAAAATAAGTACTACAGACGTCAGTACCAAAGTACTAAATATTCACACAAGGTGCAGAACTATATATCTTATCAACTATGTGATTAGAAAATGTTGACATCATGTCTGAAGTTATTTGAATTTAAATTTTGTTCTAATTGTTTCTTCATAAATTTATTTTCGAATTTCATAAATCCTATTTCTATAGTGTATGAGACTATGAGAGCTGTAAAGATCAGTGTCTCCTTTAATTCATAATTCAATTAAATATCCATAATTATAGTTAACTCTATAATTTACTGAACTAGCAAGTTCATCACCGCAGTAACAAACGTTCGCCACTGGGCAAGATCAAACAATTTTTAACGCGAACCCTTGCCTCAGTAAGATCCCTTTTAATTTCGACCTCCCAACGATGTCTCGGTATTTCTTCTTTACATAGACCTGCCTTTGCGTTGAAATCTCCCAACACAATTTACGTGTTAACTCCGGTAATCTGTCAAAAAAACCATTTTAGCTGATCGTAAAATGTATATTTCTCGTTATAATTAGTGTTATCGGCCGTAGCATGAATATTTGTAAAAACCGTGTTGTACTGTCTAGTACGTATCGTAACGTAGGATAGCATTTCGTTCACGAATTCTATATTCTGATCCGCCGGAGGTTTACTGTCCTTAACGAGAAATCCTGATCTCATCTTATGTGGCTGAGTTCCCCCGTAGTAGAAAGTGTATTTGCCCCCACCGAACTTCTTGTATACCGGTAGCTAACATGAACATCCCGTACCTCTCAGTCTCGCATACCACCACCTGAATAGTGCCCGTTTTGTATAATATTCGTCCGTTTTACGTTCCTGTTCTAACGTCTTTCTTAATCATGTTTTTGGAGCCCCTTGAAGCAGTTCCTCCCCTGAGAACCAAATGAGGGACTAGCTTACTTCAGCAATATTTTACTGCAGGACAATCCATAGAGACAACATTTTTACCGTTCCTTCACATGATTTAGCAGCGTAGAGTTGTAAACTCTACGACCTCATATGGTAAAGTCTTCTATCCATCTCTGAGCCTTGTCGATGTCATGCGTCTTCTGGGTCAATGTGGTAGTGGTGGAGCTGCTTCCCTTCACTATGATAATTTTGTTTTGGTGTTATATTATGTAGGTCCAACCACTTATTGCAAGGCAACAGCACTGATTTTGGTGCGACTCAGAATGTATCCATACGTACTATATCAGGTCAGCATTCCGCTCCGCCCCCTGGGGAAGTGCCATCTGGGAAACCTGCAACTCCAACCCGAAAATGACTTCAGTGCATGAATAAATAAATAAATAAATGAAATAAATAATTTCAGTACATAACTTTAAAATAAGAACACAAGAATTGTAACTAGAACTTTGAGTTGTACGTACACTTTGCGTTAAAAAAATCGCGACAGCCAACGCCGTGCAGCTAGGCAACCCAAATGACACCTTCTTATCCCATAATCGTGTCTGGTAAACAGACCCCTCTTTCTCTTTCCTTCGTCTCGCCCATACTAAAATCAGCAAATATCAACAGCACGTTTTAAATAGACATGTATTAGTATCGATAAAATGAAAGAATAAAAGCGAGACGAATCAATATACATAAGTTGACGCAGGGAGAAATTTAAACACAAATCAAACATTGAAACCGATGAATGTCTGTTAGACAGAGGCAGAGATATGAGAGAGAGAGAGAGAGAAGAAGAGGAACTAAAGATAAAAATATGGAATTTAAACGTAGTAAAGTAATTAACTTCAGTTTCCACACAATAGAGTTCATTTCCCACAAATCTAACATCAAGATAGAAGTGACTTTTGGACTTTATATTTGTTCAGAGCTCTTCGAATATATAAAGGGTGCTTCAAACATTCATTAAGTCACTTTCAAAATGGAAACCAAACTTGGTGGTCAGATTAAATACTCATGATTTCCAGTGAAACTCAAGAGTCTTGAGACACATCTAGGATAATGTTAAAAGTGTAACACACATGCTTTTTTTCCGCGGGATTCGGTTGCAAATTCGGTGAAGCTTATTAAATATACTGGTTCGAAATACTTTGTAATCAGGGATTCTGCCAGTATTTTCAGATTGGGGTGTGTAAAGTCAAAATTGGGACGTTGGACTAGAGTTTTGCACGGTTTCTATCAACTTTAGTCCGCAAAATGTTAAAGTTCTGGATAGTCTCCAGAATCTGCGGTTGGTATCCCCACAGGAACCGGGGTCTGGCGGAATCACTGATTGCAACAAACCCAGTAGATACCATAGGCCATACCTTCTATTCCAGACTACGAATGCAAAGTGAACATAAAAAGAAAATGAATGAATGATCATTTTTCTGCTGAATTTCTGTCAGAAAAAGCAAAGATTATAAATCCAAACTGTATGAAAATGAAAAGTTACAAATGTTCAAAAGCAAAATTAGCATGTTCCTTATAGGCATAGTAAACTTTATATGTTCCACATTGCAAACGTGAAAAGAAGAAACACATGTAATTATATGTTGGTAAATTAGAGCATGGAAACGAATTTGGTGCCAAACTAATATAAAATGAATTCTCTTGAAATAGCGAAAAAAAGGGGGGCATTTGTTACTCATTTCTTAAAATCTATCAGTTCTGGACATGCCACTCTAGATTCCACCTATTAATAATATAACGTTCTAATAATTACTAATGAAGTAGTGTTTATAACAATTCGCACAGATGAAATAAACACGGCAGAGCTGAAACGGGTCCTCGAAAGTGGCCCGGATTTGGCTGTGGAATATGCACAAACAGAGAGAGTGTGTGTAAATTAAGAGAAGAAATGAACATGAATAGAGAGAGGGAGAAGTAAAATAAGAGAAAGAAGAAGCGAAGACGCGATAACAATACATCAAGAAAGAGAGGAAGAGAGAAAGATCAATGAAAAATATGAAAACTACATTACCATTATGCTAAACAGCACACACACTGTTTACTCGGATTCTGACCAGTGATACTTCGTTAAGTTCTCCAAAATCCGGAGACGAATCTTTGTTTGAATACTTCAGTGTATGCGAAAAAGAAACTGACTGGTGGGGAATCGAACTCAGGTTTTCAAATTAGAAGTCGAGCACGATAGCGATACTCCACAGACGACTTTATCCAAAACGTGCTTAACAAATGCTATAGTGTTTGTTTCTACGAATAATAATGTGAAAATCGATACTTCATATAAATGTCATGTTCTTAACTGGCCCCCTGAGACTTAATTTGGACTTTTCCAACCAACATTCGTAAATCGTCTTCCTCTCTATGACTCAGGTGCTTCATTCCACAGTTGGAAATATTCTCCGTTTTGTATGAGAAGTAATGATTAGATTCTTCACGACCGCTTTGTAAAAAAAAAAGTATCTTGGCTTGAAGAGGATTTGAACCTATGTCGGTTTGTCTTAGTACTTCAAATTCCTTCACTTTTCCTCTACTCCATTTTGCCAACCAAAACACAGCACCCATGAATTATGAAGTTCAATTGCGAGGAAAATGTAACATTGAGTATATGTGATATATTTTGTCTGTATGTATTCTTTAGTAAGTAAACACATGTGTATGCATGTCCTTTTTGTCATGTCGAATGATGAAATGAATATATTATGTGAGTTTTAAGAACAAATCCAGTTTAGGGTAAGTATTATCATATTAAATTACGATCATTTATTGTCTTTTATTTTAACATAAACCAGCCTGAACGAAGCTGACATCACAAAAAAATGTCATTAGCAAATGGAGAAGTTAAAACTGCAATTAAAAGTTCTAATACACTTCGTGCAGTATGACAAGTTGAACGTAACACAAATTAAAACATTTGACAGCTTTTATTTAAGTATCAAAGGTCGTCTCTTGCAGGCGATTCGAATCTACAACCATAAGGTTTCCTACTTCAGCAAGTGCCTCAGGATTGAATTTGATTCGGCATAATATGTCTATATTACACGAAAGTGTAGTTTTTTGTAAATTTCCGAACGGACTAACTTACTGACTGAAGTCGCTTAGCATCAAAATTATCTCCACATTTTCAACTTCTGTGGAATAAGAAACGAAAAAACTACATGAACTTGCAATAATGTTAGCGGTATAGAACTTACCTACTCGCGTAGCCCTCATGGCCGAAGTCTTTCAAACCCTTGGTTATTTTACACTCAGTCAATTATAATCTGAGCGCACTCTTTAGCAGCACTTAAAAAGTTTAATTTCAGAAATTGAACTATGTGGCAACCTTGCAACAACATAATTGACCACTGCGCGGGTTTTAATACAATGAGTGTATTAGTGCAGTTTTCGAGTACTAATCTTTGTGAAGAAAATAATGTTTGTAGTCGTGATGTAGCGAAAAATATGTGAATAAAAGTAATTAGAACTTTTATCTTGCTTTTATTGTTCATAAAATAAATTATAATACAGCGATGTTGCTATATCTGTAATAATTAACGATGAAGTTTTGGTTATTTCCACTTACGTTAAATACGGTTTTCGAAACTTTTAACAAATTATATAACATGGTTTTCATATGTATAAAATCTAACAAAATAGTAGTAAATAGAATATTAACTCATAAATGCACGAAACACTGTAACTGAAACAAAAATCAATATTATATAAATTTTACTTTGCTTTTATTTCAGTAAGAGTTGAGCTTAAAGACAATGTATCTGATGTCTTCGTGGACGTGCGCGCTGCGTCGCGTTATTATTTTCTCCCTTTTCGTCCATAAAGCTGGCGACGCGAGTTCGAATCCCGAAGCTTACTCTGCTTTTCTCACAAAGCTCCGTCATCTATGTTCGTATTGCATGAACGTAATAGCCTCCATTACAGATGGAGGAATCAAAATTAAGAGGTCCAATATTTTAAGGTAGCTAACAGACAGAACATACCAGGTGGACAGGAGAAATTAACAGAGCTTTCTTGTTCTTGCTCGATCTAAATGCACATTGTTCTCACCTAACTAATATCGCTGGTTTCTTGATTTTGGTAAATTATACTATTTTAGAATTGCATTTCTTTAAGTGAACTTATATCAGGCCACATTGCATGCACAAAAAATCAGTTTCTGAGTAGTATAATAATGGTTCCAAAATACGAGCTGCATTCCCCTACTTTCTAAGGTAAGTTGGAGTTTTACAAATGAGGTTGGTGTATATTATTCCCCCAAATGCATCTAATCAAGTGAATAAAATATTTTACGATTTTGAAAGAAAATTATATTGGCGTAGGTCAGGGTTTCTCAACGTGGAGGTCGCGACCCCCAGAGGGGTCATGAGTTGTGTGTAAGGGGGTCGCAAGAGAAGGTGAACAAATTAATTTAGATAGGGTTTGTAGGTTAAAACTAATACATTTCGAAGACGATATTTTATTTTGCTTATTGTTTTGTAATTAGGGTCTACTAAAATAATGTAATTTGTTGAATAGTTTTGAATAATGTAATTAGGATGTTTATTACCAAATACAGCATATCAACGGTCATGTTTTTAGTTGCAGGATGAAAAAGGTTGAGAAACGCTGGCGTAGGTGGAAAGCGAAATTATGATTCTCAGTGTGGAAGATGCACATAACTAATCAATCTATTAACCACGCCAGCAATCTGTTGTTATCCAACGATCCAACAAATCAGCTTATTCTTATTGCTTGTTTGTTTACACACTCATTTCGCTTACTTGTGGTTTCCCCCTTTTTCTGAATTTCATTGTATTCAAATATTGTGTCGATGAGGATGAGGTCTCTCCCGGAGGGAGGAGTTGGTCTACTGCTCCAACGCTGACCAGACATGTTGGGAGAGGAGAACCGAAGCTCACAACTGTGATCGCCACTGTTTTTTATTCACAACTCCCCAATTGTATCCTATTACGATTAATTCAAACATTTGCATAGTTAAAATTAACACAAAAAATTGACATCTATTTACAAAGTAGTTCTGCAAACATTTCAGGTAACTGCCAGAGGAGGTTGAAAATTAGGAATAAAAGTGTCGTGTGTGTATTGTGAAGTGTATGTTTTTGCCTCCTATAACCACAGCACGGGATTTTCGAAACAGCTAATATTTCAATATAGGTTCTGACTCCTACATTCAATGTCCAAGAAAATGATATAGTCACGGAAAAAAAGTATTACGGGAACAATCATCTAGTATTTTTTTTTAAATTTAGCTCTTAGATAGATACCCATAGCTTGAACCTGTCTCTTGCAGTCCCTTAAACATATCACGATACCAAGCATTCTAATCCCGGGACAAGTTCCGGCATATTTCTAATTAGTAATTACCTAGGAATACTCCCGGAATATTAGGAATTAAAATGTAACAATCCTGGAATATCCTTCTTGCAAGGGAGTCATTTTAAACACATGCATAGAATGAGAAACGAAGTAGTTTAACAACACGTAAATATCCGTATCATAGAACTTTTGACTTTTGCTCTGGGAAATACATTTTAAGAGAAAAACAAAGCAGAGTTTACTTCCATAATATTCAATGCTGTTCTACAGGGAATATAAAACTGTCAGTTATCGGACGTTTCACTGCAATAATAATAGTAATACTTATTCCTATAAACGTGACTTTAAACTTCCACGGCGCATAGAAACTGCATAAGCTGTTATTGTTTATTTCATTTTTCCTCGACTTTCGTTATTTGGGATATTAGTGGGCACTAATTTGTCTATAAGTGATTGAATAAAGGAATTTTAGCGTGGATTTTGGTTTAAAGAACTTACAGACCGAAGTTGGCTATTTCCAAAAATGAACTTAGTAATTCATGGCTTCTGTCTTTAATTGGCAAAATAGAGTAGAGGTAAAGTGCTGGACTTTCAAGTACTACAGCAAACCAATATAGGTTCAAATCCTTTAAAAGCCAAGTTTTTTTACAAAGTGGTCGTGAAGAATCTAATCATTACTTCTCATACAAAACGGAGTTCCTTCAGACTGTGGAATTAAATACCTGAGTCACTGTAGAGAGGAAGACGATTTACGAACGTTGGTTGGATAAGTCCAAATTAAGTCTTAGGGGGCTAAAAGGACAGTTAGAAACACGACATTGATATGAAGTATTCATTTTCATGTTATTATTCGTAGAACCAAACACTATAGCATTTGTTAAGCACGTCTTGTATAAAGTCGCCTGTGGAGTATCGCTATCGTGCTCGACTTCTAATTTGAAAACATGGGTTCGATTCCCCAGCAAACAGTTTCTTTTTCGCATACACTGAAGTATTCAAACAAAGATTCATCTTCGAATTGTGGAGAATTTACTAAGTATCACTGGTCAGAATCCGAGTAAACAGTGTGTATGTGCTGTTTAGCATAATGATAATGTATGTTTTACATTTTTCATTTATCTTTCTCTCTTCCTCTCTTTCTTGATGTATTGTTATCGTGTCTTCGCTGCGTCTTTCTCTTCTTCTTCTCTCTATCTATTTACCTTTATTTTTTCTATTACTTTACACACACACTCTCTTTAGGTGCGTGTTCCAGAGCTAATTCGGGACCACTTTCGATGACCCGGTGATAGGGACTGACCCGGTAACCCGATTGACCCGGTCTGGAAAATCTATTTAACTTGGAATTTCGGCGTCGTATTTTTCGTGTTTTAGGTGTAACATCATCTCCGGTCCTGGTCACCACTGAAACAAGCACTGTTTAAATGCAATGAAATAATTACAATCTCTCCTTCATCTTCCGGGCTATCAGCTCTACATCGAATCACCGCTTCAGAATGCGTTCGAATCTTAAACCTGATGACACAGTCCAAAACCTG